>MU711779.1:236242-321206 GCA_026770625.1 Nicotiana glauca | reverse complement strand
TATCCCATTATAACTTATACCGGTATAACTTATACCGGTATAACTCATATTCCAACCAAACGACCCCTTAGAGTAAGACTTGTATGTCATGAGGTGCAATAGGAGCATCTGACTCGTTGAATGTTGGCTAAGTTGATCAGAAAATATTATCGTGGTCCTGTGGGATATGTGTTGCAAAGCAAGAATTCAGCAAGGTTATGCAGTCACGTTGGGTACAGCGTGTGGTGAATGATTTGGTGATCTTATGTTGAAATCAGGCCTGGCATAGAATTCCGGATGTTGGAATTGGGCTCTAAGGCTTATTTGCCTGAATAAAAAGGGAATATCTTTAGGATTTATCGAGCTAATGTGCCCAGCTAAGTTGTGGTAGCACGGGAGGGTGCATGAAGTGCTAAACAGTGATTTCAGGCTACTTCAGTATAGTTCTCAGCACGTTCGAGGACGAATGTATACTTACGTGGGAGAGAATGTAACGACCCAACCGGTCGTTTCGAGCCCTAGAGCATCGTTCAGCAGTCTGAGTCCATGAGCAGCTTCATTTCAGGTATATTGACTTGTGTGTATGGTCGGAATTGAAATTCAGGAAGTTCGGAGTTAAATTTAAATGAAAATTCTCATTTCAGAAGCCTTAAGTTGGAGAAAATGGCTAAGATTGGAATTTTTAGTAAACGACCTCAGAATCAAGATCTGAAGGTTCCAGCAGGTTTGTATGATGATTTCGGACTTGGGCGTATGCCCAGATTGGGTTTTTAGATAACACAGGAGCGTTTTGGCGCCTATTGTGGAAGTTGGCATTTAGAAGAAATTTCATAAGTTTGGTTGGAAGTGCATTTCGGTGTTATCAACATCCGTTTGGAATTCCGAGACTGTGAATAGCTCCGTATAGTGAATCTGGAGTTGGGGGCGCGATCGGAAGTGAATTCGGAGGTCTGTAGACCATTTTGAAGGCATTTGGCTAAAGATAGAAAGTTGAAGGTTTTTGGAGAGTTTGACCGGGGGGTTGACTTTTTGATATCGGGGTCGGAATAAAATTCCGGACGTTTGAATAGGTCCGTAATGTCAAATATGATTTGTGTGCAAAATTTGAAGTCAATCGGACGTGATTTGATAGGTTTAAACATCGGAAATAGAAGTTGGAAAGTTCAAAGTTCATAAAGCTCGAATTAGGGTGAAATTCATGAATTTAGCGTTGTTTGTTATGATTTGAGGCCTCGAGCAAGTCCGTAATGTATTTTGGGACTGGTTGGTATGATTGGTTGGGGTCCCGGGGGCCTCGGGTGGATTCTGGGTGGTTACCGGATCGAAAATGGATTTTTGGAAAAGGCTGAGTTGCTGGTATTTTCGCTTCTGCGGAAAGGGGACCGCAGAAGCGGTAAAGGTAGCCACAGAAGCGGATTTGAGCAAAAAATTTGGGGACCGTAGATGCGATCAAGGTTCCGCAGAAGTGGGACCGCATCTGCGGAAATGGATGTCGCAGAAGCAAAAATATAGGCGGCTAGGGCTGATCGCGAAAGCGGCCAAAATCCGCAAAAGCGGAACCGCATGTGCGGTTGGCCATCCGCAGAAGCGGAAAGTGAGCTGGAGCCCAGGACCGCAAAAGAGGCCAAGAATCCGCATAAGCGGAACCGCATAAGCGGTAATAATTCCGCAGAAGAGGAAACAACTGAAGGCAGAAGCTTAATTTAAGTCGTGATTTGGTTCATTTCTCTCATATTTTCATGGCTTGGGCCGATTTTGGAGAGCTTCAAGGAGGGGATTTTCGCCATCAATGTTAAGGTAAGTTATTCCCACCTATTATAAGTTAAATACATTGATCATGTATGAGATTAAGCATAGGAGTTAGTGTAAATATTGGAGTTTTGGTTGGAAACCTAGAAAATTATAAAAACTTGTATTTTAGCCACGATTTTGAGAATTGAAGTAGGAGAAAATTATATATTTGAATTCCTAAGGTCATGGGTAACTTTTATCTTCAAAAAATTTCGGATTCCGGGAACGTGGGCCTGAGGGCATTTTGGTCAACTTCTCATTCGGGGTTAGGAATGGTTATAAATTGAGTTGTAAGGTATAGTTGAGCATATATTAATGGATTTGTATGATCATTGGCTAGTTTCGGCGCATTATGCATTGGTTCAAGCCTTCGAAAGGATGTAGGATGCCGGTTGCGAGTCTTCAGAGCGAGGTGAGTCTCCTTTCTAATCTTGTGAGGGGGAATTTACCCCATAGGTGAAGTAAATGATTATGTGCTCCTATTTGTGGGGGCTACGTAAGCACGAGGTGACGAGAGTCCGTACGTAGCTACTATCATGCTATTGTCTGGGTAGTCTAGGACCCAAAGAGCATGTTATACATGGATTATAGTGAACCCATTTATGGTTTGAACTCCCTAAATCACATTAAAATTGGTTAATGAATTTCAAAGGGGTTAAGCTTCATTCTTAAAAATTGTTAAAGGAGAATTGATTTTATTTGAATAAGTATTCCCCGATAAATTCTTGTTTGACTGGTTGAGCATATATTCCTGTGTGTACCTGCATCGCACGGATGATTCGCGAGCAAGGTATTTGTCTACTTTATGTTGACTGCGTCGCATGGATGATTCGCGAGCAGGGTATTTGTTTACTTTATGTTGACCGCATCGCATGGATGATTCGCGAGCGGGGAAAATAGATGCATCTATTGGTTCGAGCCGTTCGACCCTAGGCAGTGCACAGTTTACATTTTTGTTGGATCGAGCCGTCGCCTCGGCATGATATGCGCATGTTTATGTTACTTACTTGGAGTAATTGATGTAGTTATTGCCTTTTTGTCCTGACATGAATTACTGAAGATAGAAGAAAAGAAATCCTGAAAATCCTTTGCTAATTATTAAGGGCGTTTACCTGTTTTACAGCCTTGTGAACCATGCTATATAAATCTATGAATTTCTCACATTTTAGTATATCATTATCAGATCATTAGTAAGTGTCAAAGTTGACCATCTCGTCTCTACCCCTTCGAGATTAGGCGGGACACTCACTGAGTACACATTGATTACGTACTCATACTACACTTCTGTGCATTTTTGTTGCACAGGTACTTGATGCATTAACAGCCTACTGGGCGCAAAAACACGGACGATTCGGGGACTAGGTGAGCTGCAGTATGCAAGGTGGCCCGTAGCTCGTAAAAGTCGTTTATAGTATCTGTATTTCTTTTCTGTCCATTGTATTCCGGACGGATGCTGTGTTGTATTTTTTATGTCTATCAGTAGTTGCTCATGCACTTGTGACACCGGGTTTCTGGGATGGTTTTGGTAAATCTTTGTATCAATTAGTTTTATTTAAGTTTGAATTCAGGAAAATGATCTTATTATATGTGAAATAGAAGGAAAGACTGTAGATTTTCAAAGGTATTAAAAGAGGAATTAATTGATGAGTTAGTTGGCTGACCTGACAGAGGTGTCCGGCGCCACCACGACCCTTAGTGGATTTTGGGTCGTGACAATCCTTCACTGTAGCATTTTCCATAAATTCAACAATTTCACTCCTGGCCAACCTGCCACCCATCCGAAGGACCATGTCCTTCCAGCCTTGCTATTCCAATTTCTCCAACAGCAGCATAATTCCTTCCGCCAAATCCCTGAGGAGTCTAACCTTCAGAATTGTCCTCTTGGCAAACTTGGCCTCTTGCCTCAACAATTTTTACCTTTTTAGTTTTCACAGCAGACCTGGTCCTTTTTGGCAGGGTAGATAGTTCAGCAGATGTTGACTTAGAAGTAGACTTCTTAGTGGAAGTCTTGGATTTCTTGGGTTTGGGAGTCTGAACCTCCACCTCTTCATTCACATATTCATCTTGATGGACCAGGTCCATCTCATCAACATCAACAGCCTCAACAGGCTCACCCACCTTCTTTTTCCCTTTTTCAACATTTTTCCTTTTATTTTCTTCTAAGGCTCTTTGCAAGTCTGCCTCATTGTGCTAAAATATCAAGTTGGCGTAGTCGTCTTTATCTTTATTTGTATATTTATGGTCCTTTTGAATTCTCTTTTTCCCTATTTCTTTCTACAATTTGTTTTTGAGAAATATGGCTTTTATTATTTATTTTCTCTATTATTAATAGGAATTCTCTTGTTAAGACCCTTTGAATCGATTAAAACCTCAAATTCATACTAGAACCACGATGCAGTTGACTCCTTGCGGCTCTTCCTTTTGTGGGAGGAATTTCAACAATGTTAGAAGGGCCAGCCTTCCTTTTCTTGTTAGCCCTAGCAGCGCCAGAGGTCTTTGCCATGGAAATCTTCTTCTTTGGGTTGTAGCTCTCACTCGCATTCTTCAACAGGTCTGCAAGGGTTTCTTCTACTGATGTACCAAGTTCATCTACATCTTGCCCAATTTTAACCAGCCCTTCAGCGGCTTCGCCGGAACCACTTCCCCTTGTTTTCTTCACGCTTTCCTCCATTGTACCAGATTCTGCACCACAAAGAGGGTGAAGAATCAACCAATCTTTTACTTGTTCCCCTTTCTTCACCACGAGCACCCTCACTCTCTTTTTCTTTTTCCCTTTTCTAAAACTACCAATCCTTCTAGACTCAAAAGATTCTACATAAACCACAGATCCAACCGTAATAAACTTGTTCTCTAGATTACCATCCAACTCAAAAATGACTTCACTAGTAGTATCTGGCCCAGAGGTTACCTATTCTAAATTAGAAACCCAGTTTTTTCCCCCTTAGTAGAAGACATGAATGATTCTTCAGATTTATGGGTTCTTGGACTTGGCTAGCTTTCAATTGAGCGTCTAATTTCTTTGATAATTCCCTCCGAGCCACTTTTTTGAGAGAGAGCATCTTAACTATTCTTTTCTTAGGTTATGGAATGGTCGAAGATGAGGTGCATGGTGGGGGTGTACCGGGGTTGTCAGAAGGGTTAGTCATTGCTATGCTTGGTTTTGAAATAAAAAGAGAGGTAGATTAAAATTTGGAGAATGAAAGACGATGCAGAGTATTTCGACGGCTTGAAAAGTGTGGAGTGAAGACAGAGATGATGATGATCAATTTAAAGGGGGGTAATTAATGGGTAACAACAGGTTTTTCAAACTCTTAGAAGTCTAATCAAGCTAAATGTCAGCTTCAAAAAGACGTTGGGGTCTATCCCTATTATGTAGGCGGTTTAATTTGGTTGGGAGTCTTTAAACAGAACCGGTTCAAAAGATATTTGGAATATGGTAGAACTCTGCTGATGATCCAAATTCTATTATTTCAAATTATGCAGAGTGTAGAAGACATACCGTGTTATCTTGATGAACCAGGTTCTTCATTGATAATTCTCTTGTGTAAGTCTACATTTGCCAAAATAGAGAAAATATCATTAGAGATTAATGAGTCATTTTAACGAATGGCACAAGAGTATACTATTGAAAGTATGAGATTTAGCAAGATCTCTACTTATGTACAAGATTTTACAGATTTTCTAAGCAAAAAAAAACATTTTTTTCCTTTTTTTCATTTTTTGTTGTTTAACCTTGAACTGGACCTTTTAGGTAATCTTAATCATCCCTAATTCCAACCTGTTCGTCTCAAAGTGATCTTTACTTAAGGCTTTTGTGAAGATATCAGTCATTTGCTTGTCAGTAGCACAAAAATCCACGGTAATCAAGTCTTTCTCATAGTTTTCCCCTAAAAAATGGTGCCTAACATCTATGTGCTTAGTTCTCTTATGATGAACAAGGTTCTTTGTCATACTAATGGCACTAGCATTATCACAAAATATAGGGATGCAACCAACATCAATTCCAAAGTCCAATAATTGCTATTTGATCCACAACAATTGAGCACAACAACATACTCAGCATAAGCAGTAGATAATGAAACTGAATTTTGCATTTTGGTAGCCCATGACACAAGACATCAACTAAGAAAGTGTGCCATACCTGAGGTTCTCTTCCTATCCATAAGGAAACCTGCATAATCAGCGTCAACATATCCCACCAAGTTAAAGTTACTACCATTTGGATACCAAAGACAAAGGTCAGTGGTGCCTTTCAAGTATCTCAATTTTATCTTGACAACAATCAAGTGAGACTCCTTTGGATTTGCCTAAAATCGAGCACAAAGACCTACACTAAAAACAATGTGAGGTCTGCTAGCAGTGAGATATAAAAGAGAACCAATCATTCCCCTATACAACTTCTGATAAAAACATGAACCAGGTTCATCTATATCCAATTTTGTGGTTGTTTCTATGGGAGTATCGATTTCTTTTGATTCTTCCATTTTTAACCTTATAAGCAACTCTTTCACATATTTCTGCTGATGGATCATAGCTCCATTTGAGTTTTGTTTAATTTGTAAGCCTAAAAAGAAATTAAGTTCACCCATCATACTCTTTTTAAATTCACTTCCCATTAGTTTAGCAAATTCCTTACATAGTTTATCAGTGGTTGCTCCAAAGATTATATCATCAATGTATATCTACACTACTAGGAGGTCTTTACCTTTTTCCTTCAAGAATAAAGTGTTATCGATTTTACCTCTCTTGTAGCCATGCTCAAGCAGAAATTTAGATAATCTTTCATACTGTGCTCTAGGAGTCTGCTTGAACCCATAGAGTGCCTTGTCAAGTTTGTACACATGATCAGGACACTCCTTGCTTTCAAACCATGGAGGTTTCTTGACAAACACTTCTTTCTTTAAATATAGGAAGGCACTCTTGATGTCCATTTGGTGAAGAGTGAATTCCATGTAAGCAACAAAGGCTATGAGGAGTCTTATTGCTTCCAACTTTGCAAGTGGAGCAAAGGTCTCATCATAGTCTATGCCCTACTCTTGGCTATATCTTTGAAACACAAATTTTGCCTTATTCCTTGTAACTATTCCATTTTCATCAACTTTGTTTCCGAAGACCCATTTTGTGCCAATTACTGATCTGTCCTTGGGTCTTGGCACCGATGCCAAACTTGACTCCTTTCGAACTGTTAAAGTTCATAATGCATTGCATTTACCCAGTTTGCATCCTGCAAAGCCTCAATAACATTTTAGGTTCAATAAGAGATAAGAAAACATCAAAAGCACAAAGATTCTTTAATGAAGATCTAGTTTTAATTCAATAGGTTGTGTCACGACCCAAATCGGAGGGCCGCAATGGGCACTCGGTGCCTTACCCAACTAAGTACCAATGTAACGTATCTTTCTTATCATACCATCATGGGTAAATGGGCCGAAAGGGCCGTCATGATATAACCACAATAAAACATAAGGGAATACTTGTAATACAAACTTATACATATGATATACAATCCTATAAGACCAAAATGAACACTCGTACACTGAACATAGGTCGACAAGGCCATACAATCTTTCATATACATGACCTATATTTACAAGCCTCTAACAGTATATACACATCATAAAGGTCAGGACAGGGCTCTGCTATACAATAAGTACATGTCCAAATCATACTGACTAAATAGGCAACTTCGGAGAAAGTGGAGTGCGCTAACACCTTCTGCTAAGCTGATAGCCTACTAGGAGGACTGTCAACCTATCTATCCGGACCTGCGGGCATGAAATATAGTGTACCGAGGCAAAATAGACATCAGTACGAATAAAGTACCGAGTATATAAGGCAGGAAAGCATAAATAAGAACAATAATGTAAAGTGAAATAGAGGAGATACAACTTGTAGCATCTGAGCGCCTACGAGGGCTATGGTTATGAAATGCATGATACATATATATACATAAACTTTTAAAAACATACACCTCTGTGGGCATCTGTCACGACCCAAACCGATGGGCTGTGATGGGCACCCGGTACCATACTCAACCGAGTATCAACATAGGGTATCATTCATATCGTTCTATCATAGGTAAATGAAACGGAGTAAAGCATGATGGAGTACAAACTTATTCATATGAAGTTGTTGATACCCAATTTTTCCCTATATATTTATAATATGCAAGATACTTTGAAAATAACCTGTGCATGCATATAAGTATGTCCAAATGTTTTACTATTTTTTTTAATTTTTAAAGATTTTTAAATTAATTTATTGTCCTATTTTATCCGTAAAAACCCAATAATTATTTCCAAAATTATCATTGTTTAGTGATTCATTTATTGAATTTTCATATTTATACTACAATATGGCTAATATAATTTTTGCATATTTTTACAAAGCCATTTAGTATTTTTCAAAGTTAAATTATATGTAATTACAATATTAGTCTCCTTTAGGATTAATCACGTTTATATTCATAAATTTAGGTGTGGTATTTTTAATAGTTGATTATGTGTTATAAATAATTTTTGTACTTTGAATTTATTCCCAGAAATTAATTTATTATTTTTATAAATTAAATAGGGAAAATTTGGCTATTCAAGTTATAGCCAAATTTGGCTTTCAATTGTGGCCAAAATCGGACCAATTCCCAACCAAATTTTTATTCTTATAACCCAATCATCTGACCTAGACCCTACATGCCTACCCGGTCCAAAAAACCCATCAGATTAGGGCCGTTGATCTAAAAATCAACGGCCAGAATTTGTTCTTGCCGTTTTAATTCATACGACCCCCCAACCCTAAGCCATTTTTCGAAAGGAGCCGCCTTCAGATTCTCTCATCCTCTCTCCTCTCGCAAACCTAACCCTAGACTCCTTCAATCACCTCCTTCTCCGGCTATCTCCGGCTACCTCCTTTCAACCCCAAGCCTCCAATGGGTCTCTCATCGCCTTGCTCAACATCTCTGAGGTCCTCAAGGGTCCTGGGCCATGTGGATTTGGACCTAGGGTTTTCGATTCCGTTGTTTGAGTTTTATCTGGTGTGATTTTGGGAAAAATCACATCATATGTGTTACATTTTGTGAAGTTACAACAGGTTCTTTCAATTTCTATTTGGGTTTCCTTTTGAAACCCTAACTCTCTCCTGAATCTCTCAGAACAATATTATTTTCATGCTTTAAGCATATTTCCTTCTATGATTTACTAATTCTCGAGCTTCTTCTAAAAGATCATCTACTCTGAACCGTTTTCACTTTCTTTGAATAAACTAGGGTTTCTCGGAGTTATTTTACGCATGTTTTAACCCATTTCTTTATGATTAAAACCTTTTTCCTTGTTTATTTTGACCGATTTCATGCTCCTACCACTTTTTAGCTTGTCTCTGCTAAAAGTCCTAATTTCTATAGATTTTCTTTGCTCTGGTTATGTGTGTTAGCATAATTTCTTTACTTTGGTTCTATGTGTCAGCATGTTTTCTTCGCTTTGGTTATGTGTGTTAGCCAGATTTTCTTTGCCTTGGTTTTGTGTGTTGGCATGTTTTCCTCACTTTGGTTATGTGTGTTAGCCTGACTTCCTTTGCCTTGGTTCTGTGTGATTTCCTGTTTACCTGATTCTTGTTAATGTCTCGTGGTCACCATGCTTCGAATATGTTCTGCTGAATCTTAGCCTACTTATACCACCTCTAAATTATTGTGTTTGCTCATCTCTTGTTTCTTTCTGTCTATATGGCTGTCTCTGTTTACTACTCTTCTTCATTTACCTCTATTTATATGTTGAAAATACAGAACCATGACTTCCCATGCTTGATTCTGATTTTCCTTAATTGTTGGTAAATGAAAGATTTTCTTTCAAAGCCCTATAATTCTACTCGTCTGTTTAAATTAACTGATTTCATTACCTTATTTGCTATAGTACCTTGTTTTTATTGCGCCTTTCCTTAATTGGGTTTTTTTTTAATTTGGTCCTAATTGACTAATCTATGTCTACTGTACCTTGACTCCTTCCTTATTTAATCATGCACTGATTTTTCTTCTTGCCTTATATGGTACTGAATCTTTCAGTTTGATTTTGATTCCCTTAACTTAAGGGAGTACTTTCTTGATTCTCTAATTGATTGATTCTGAGTTCTTAATTAATATACTACGATGATTTTTTTACCTTATTTCACTACCTACTTTCAACTATAAATACCCTAAGTCTTTCACAAACAAAGGACGAACACTTTTAGTTCTGAACTCACACTTTCACTCAAACACTCTCTTGCTATACTACTTGCATTGTGGCCTGTTTGGCCGGCTGAAAGCCAAGGCTATATCTCGAAGTCCTGCTACTTTTCTTTACTACACTTTACTTGTTTGACTGGTATGTTCTAATTAAGTTTTTAACATCAACAACAACATGGTTACTTAATGTTCTTGCATTCTTGTCTGCCTACTGCTTGTATCCAATTCAGCACCTTTATTTCGCATGCTGTAATTTCTTTCCTCCTATTCTAAATCAATGTATTATGAATCCTAAATACCTACCCCAATTTGTTTAATACTTATGGTTTGTTTGGGGCATGATAGCATCGAATATTGCTGAGCATGACCCAAACTTGGTCCTTCTAGGATCACAACCTCCAGGTTACCCTTATATGTGTGTGTTCTGGTTGATTTTACAAACATGGCAGCACTCTCTATTGTTGTGCATACCTAGGATTAAATCATGCCTAGGTATATAGGCTCCTTGCAATGGATTCCCAATCCCCTGCCCCTTGGTGCGAAATTATCAATTCTTTGAGGTGTTAAAAGCTGTCTCCCATCACATTTTCCCTCTCCTTTATTCCCTCAGCTCTTAGAGCTTAGTTTCTGCACTCTTCACTCTCCTCTTAGATTTAAGCTCTGCCCCCCTCATGTGAGCCTTGTCTTGGGTCCCATGAGCTCCCTCTGAACTTGGACACATGAGGGCTAGCATTTCCACATTACATTTGTCCCTATTATGGTGATGTAATTTGGGTGAGAGCACTACCTGGGGTCCTGTTGAGGCCCTTAGGGAACTCTGACACACTCAAGTTTGTGAAAGGCTTTGAAGCAATGCCATATTAAGGCAGTTATTCCATAGCTCAGGGAGGAACTAAGAATCGGGCTTCCTCTAGTTGTATTTTGATGTAATTCATTATTCCTGGTTTGTAATAATTTGTAACGAATATTTGGGGCTGGCTAGTGAAAAGGGTTGGGTATTTATGCATCTCAAGGGTAGAAACCATGCCCTATAGGATATTTAAATTTCTGCATATTCAAAATGCATTTAGAACCATGCCTATAGGGTATTTTAATTCTGCACCTTAGACATCATGCCTATAGTGATCTATTCTGCATGTTTAA
Source organism: Nicotiana glauca (assembly GCA_026770625.1). NCBI lineage: Eukaryota > Viridiplantae > Streptophyta > Magnoliopsida > Solanales > Solanaceae > Nicotiana > Nicotiana glauca. The sequence goes on along the minus strand of MU711779.1, from coordinate 310,081 downwards.
CTTCACATCTAGATAACCTACCTATAAGGATTATCTAAAATTCCACACGTTTAGATATCATGTTTTAGGGCCCAAGTGATTATAATCCAGTAACGTGTTAAAATCAGTAACGAATAGAAATCATGCCTATAGGGATTCTTAAATAAATCTGATTCGCTTTGTTCATAGTCAATGTTAGATATCATGATCCTAGGGATTAAAATCAGTAATAATAGATACTATCACCTACATAATCTATAACCAGTCTAATTTAATTTTGCCTTTTCTGAATCTTTTTTTTTTATTTTTTATAATCTAATTCCCTCACTTAACGAAGTCTAGCAAGAATGCCTATAGGATTTCGAACATTTCGTTTTTAGTTTTATTATTTCATCATTCTGAATTAAATAGATACTATGCCTATAGGACCTCGCTTGAACACTTAGGCAAGCCTTAGGCAGTATAAAATAAAATTGGACTCGCCTTGTTATTTGCTTTAGTGTTACAATTAGTAGGTCGGCCTGATTCTGTTTCCTAACTGAGTCATGTAATAAGCCAGGCCTGCTGCAATACAACAATCTCCTCTTCTCTCAAGTATTTTTTTAGAATCAGACCTGACTCATTTATGTAAGTCCTGCTATTGGATTGTTTTTGTTTTGAGGAGGTATACTTGAGCCTTATGTGTTTATATGTTTCTCCTTTAATGTGCAGTCTTTTAATGTTTTGTATGTCACATTAGATTTTTACCTTTGAAACTTCAAATAAGCCTAATACCCCCCCTTTAGGATTAGTAGTCCTAAGTGCCTTTGGGACTGATAGGAATGGGACGGGTAATAGCATGCAATATTAATCGAGACCAATCCGCGCTTTAATACCTTAACGAGGTGGGAAGGGTAGATATGGATATGATGACCGGTGCATTAATACCACGTGTAGCCCCTCTCTTGAGGAGTGATTATCGGGTATTGCACTGATGTGATCCATATTAAATACAAACCTAGCAACCCCTTTCTTTACTTCCCTTTTCCTTTAAAAGCATTGCAATTCCTATTTAAAATCCACTCTTTTAATTACTCTTTCAAACTTTGTTTACTTTCCAAACCATTGTGTATTGAAATCCCCTCTTATTTGAGCCTTATTTGCTTATATGTTAATTGCACTTCAAATTCACAATAACTATCTGGCCGGGAACCACACTAGTGGATCCTGAGGGGTGCCTAACACCTTCCTTTTGGGATAATTCCAAGCCCTTACCCAATCTATGGTTATTCAAATAAACATAGAATTGAATCTCTATTGGTGTCCTAGTGCACCTTAATCATTAGGTGAAGACTCTTCAAACGAAAACCCAGTACCCAAAAGGAACGAGTTGTCCCTCCAAATGTCATAATCTCGATTTCGCGAGAAAAAGGGGGCGCGATAGCATGGCGACTCTGCTGGGGATTTTTAGGCTTTTACCATTTCAGACCATAATTTATATCTCTTTATGTGCAATTACTTGTTTAATTCTTTTAATCATTCAATTCCCTTTTTCCATTGCAAAACTGACTTGTCTTTTTTGTTTCTTGCCTTTATTACTGCCTTAAATTATGAAACTGTTGTGTTTACTACTTTCTTAACGTGCAAATACATGTCAACATGCTTTTATTTATTGCATAATCATGCTCAACATCATAATCCACTCGTGCCAAAACAAATACTATAGCAACGCTTATAATGAGTTGTTGTGCTCTTCCTATATCATTACCCCATAAATTTGGAGAGGCATATTTGCGGTAAACTAGTCGATCTGCGGTGTCGTCGACAGTTTTGACCTTCCCCCTTAAGTTGTCCGCTCAAGGGTACCAGTCTAAAACCCCAAAGAAACCTTACTCCATTTAAATTGTGCATACATCATGGTCAAACCTAGCCGGATCAGTTATGTTTTCCACATAATGATGATTTAAGATAGCCTTGTCCAAAGTCCACTGGGTTTCCCTAAACCCAAACGGACATCATCATGTTCTGTGCATTTATTTGGAGAACTAAATGCTTAATGCTAATTGTTGATGTTAAATAGTCGAGTCCGGTGGGGGTAGGGTCTAACCCTTCTGTCTTGCAGATAATGAGGCACAAAGTCCCCAGATTCGGCATGGTTACCACATACTTGGAGCGAGGCATAGTGGAGTAGGAGAAGAAATTTCTCAAGAGGGTCGAAGACTGCCAAAATGCTGAAGGGAACGAAGGCAGACATCTAGCCAGAGCCTACCTATTTCTAGGACTTCACGAGTTAGGAAAGTTGTTCGATGGAGCCAGGGATGCCGAATTTGGGGAAGGTCCTTCTAGGACCAAATAGATAGGAGTTTTCTTCTTTTTATGAAATGTAATAAGGCCAATGGCCAGTAGCGACTTTTATTTACTGTTATTTAGTGTCTATTTGGGATTCGTCTACTTTTTATCAATAAAATGAGGCATTTAGAATTCTAAGTTCTCCAAATCAATTTTTCGCTAGGCCTACCTCCGGCACAAAGGGGTACCCAAAACAGGACACAGTTTACATTCTGCACTATGTGTTTATATATCGCAACAATTTTTATAATCCTCACTAACTTGTTACCTTTTTTGTTTATTAATTTCCCTCCCCAAAGTTTAGTTCGTGCACTCTGGCAACATCATCTTATTCGACTAGATCCAGAGGGCCCTCCACCCACTCCTCCTCTTAGTCCTATCAAAATCAAGAACAAAGGGAAGATGGAAGATTTGAACAATGCCAGAAAGGAGAACTCAACTTAATAGGTAGAGGTCACTCTTGGTCATGTAACTCAAGTTTCCAAGGAAAATGCATCCCAACTCGAACAAAAGCTGGTGAAATTCCAAGAAGAACTTGATCAGGTTCGGAATCTGGAAAATTTGTCATTTCCCCTCACTACTCCAGATATCAATTTCCCAAATGCTCAGAACCCTACACCCCCACAGAACATCCCAAAATAACAAAACCATACTGCTCCTCACCACTACTGCAATACCTGCCATACCTCAAACAACACCCTATTGCTCATCCCAGAACTCCAGAACTCCACAAATGACCACTGCCACACCCACCATAATACCCCCATCTATGTGGAGACTATGCCACACTCCACCCAACCCATCTTAAGCACACCCAAGTCTGATGATAAATACTTGCTCATTAGAAACCTGACTGAAGAACGTAAGAAATTGACTAGCCGAATTCAAGGCGTTGAAGGAAGTAAGGGAATTGAAGGGCTGAACTATGAAGATCTTTGCATACAGCCCGATGTCGAACTGCCCGAGGGGTACAAACCTCCTAAGTTCGAGATGTTTGATGGTATAGGGAATCCAATAGTCCATTTGAGAACATACTGTGACAAGCTGGTTGGAGTAGGAAAAGATGAGAAAATTTGCATGAGCTTTTTATGAGGAGCATGAAAGGAGATGCTTTGTCCTGGTACATTAGCCAAGATCCAAAGAAGTGGTCGAACTGGGTAAGCATGGCGTGCGACTTTATGGACAAGTTCAGGTTCAACACGGAGAATGCGCCGAATGTGTCCTATATTCAAAATCTAAAGAAGAAGCCCACAGAAACATTTCGTGAGTATGCTACTGTTTACCAAGATTACCCTGCACATGTTTACCAAGATTACAATTCCCAACCTTCCCACTATCAATCCCCTCGTGCACGCCAAAACATCCCTAGACCCTGACCAAACTTTGATCGAAGGCCTCCAAAACAATATACATCTATTTTTGAACCTATTGACCATTTATACGAAAGACTCAAAGCTGCTGGTTATGTCACCCTTATCCCTACTGCAACTCTTGAGAACCCTTCTCAATGGGTTAATCCAAACAAATCCTAGGCATACCATTCCGGTATGAAAGGACATACCATTGACGAATGTCGTTCTCTGAAAGACAAGATCCAGACTTTAATTGATAACAAGATTATTGTGGCAAAGGAACCTGCTCCAAATGTCCACAATAATCCTCTATTGGACCACAAGGGTTGAAGCGTTCGCATGATCGAAATAGAGGACGATTGGGATCTCGAGGGATCAATTGGTTTGATCACAGAATAGGACGACCCAAAGAAACCAATAGTCACTCTTAATCTGATCGTGGTGCAGATTCAGCCCTTTGGGGATGCCGAGGTAAATATGTTCGTGCCACTTGAGTTTGAAGCAACATCCTCTGCAAAGACACCAGCGCCAATTGAGATCAAATTCGTGTCTCCAGCGAATGCCCATACACCATTCGAAGTTGCAGTTTTACCGCCCAAGGTACATGCTCCATACAGACTAAAGATAGCCATGCCGATCCCAATGGCGATGTCGACCATGATGCCATTCCATACGAAGGCTATCCCTTAGGACTATACAGTCGAAGCGAGAAGGAAAGGCAAGTTTAGGTTCGGAGAGGCTATTGCGGTATAGGGTATGACGAGGACTGGTAGAGTTTATACCTCGGAACATCTGGCCGAGTCAAGCAAGCATGCCTCTAAAAGGCCGCCCATCATCGAGACCGGACCTGATGATCTCTGGAGAAAGATACAAGCTAAGGAATACTCTTTCATCGACCAGCTCAACAAAATACTAGCAAAAATTTCCATCATTGCTTTGCTACAAAATGCCAAGGCACTCAAGAATGCCCTGTTGAGGGTGCTGAGTGAAGCATATGTGCCAAAAAACATCACCGATAGAGAAATGGCTAACATGGTAGGACATGCATTGGAAAGTCAGAAGATCACTTTTCTTGAAGATGAGTTGCCAGCTGAAGGGTTAGGTCACAAGAAGGCATTGCACATCACCGTGCAATGCGACGATTATTTTATCACCAGAATCCTGATCGATGGAGGGTCCAGCCTCAACATTTGTCTGCTGGTAGCACTCAGGACATGGGATAAGAGACTACACGAGATAAAGGATGGAGCCATCAATGTGAAAGCTTTCGACGGCTCCCAGAGGTCCACCATTAGGGAGATTAGTCTGTGTTTGCAAATGGGGCCTACTTGGTTCAATGTTGATTTTCAAGTGATAGACCTGCCAAAATCTTACAATCTGCTGTTGGGACGACCATGGATTCATACTGCTGGGGTTGTAGCGTCAACACTACATCAGTCACGGCGATAGTAGAAATCTTATATACAGTTGCTAGATCATCAGAGGCTGAAGAAAGTTAGGTGGGGAAACCTATCACCACATCGATCGAGTCAATGCTATTCGTAGCACAATCTATAGTTATCTATGATGAGTTCCACCGCCAAAGAAAAAGAAGGACGTAATGAGTTTCTTGGGAAAAGTTAACTACATCAGCCAGTTCATAGCACAATCTACAATTATCTGTGAGCCAATTTTTAAGACATTAAAGAAGGATGCCGCCACCAAATGGACTGATGACTGCCAGAAAGATTTTGACAAAATCAAGGAATACCTATCAACACCACTAGTCTTAGTCCCGCCTGAGCCAGGTAGACCCCTACTACTCTACATCGCAGTACTAGATGGTGCCTTCGGTTGCATCTTGGGGCAGCACGACAAAATAGGGAGAAAGAAACATGCCATTTACTATCTCAGAAAGAAGTCACTCCGTACGAGGCCCGGTATTCTCTGTTAGAGCGCACCTGTTATGCTTTGACTTGGGTGACCCAGAAGCTGAGACATTACTTCTGTGCCGACACTACATATATCATATCAAGGATGGATCCTTTGAAGTATATCTTCCTGAAGCCTATGCCCACCAGCAAGCTAGCCTAGTGGAAAATCCTATTGTGTGAATTCGACATTGTCTACATAACTCAGAAGGCAATAAAGGGACATGCACTAGCAGATCACCTTGAATCTAGTAGATGAAGAATACAAATCCTTGAAAACGTATTTTACTGATGAAGATGTATCATTAATAGGAGAAGACATTGCAAAATCCTATGACGGTTGGAGAATGTTTTTCAATGGAGCAACAAATCTCAAAGGAGTTGGCATAGGAGCCGTCCTGGTTTCATAAACCGTTCAGCATTATCCGGTGTCTGCCCCTTTCAACCCAAGCCTCCAATGGGTCTCTCATCGCCTTGCTCAACATCTCTAAGGTCCTCAAGGGTCCTGGGCCATGTTGATTTGGACCTAGGGTTTCCGATTCTGTTGTTCGAGTTTTATCTGGTGTGATTTTGAGAAAAATCACACCATATGTGTTACATTTTTTGAAGTTACAACAGGTTATTTCAATTTATATTTGGGTTTCCTTTTTAAACCCTGACTCTCTCCTGAATCTCTCAGATTGATGTTATTTTCATGCTTTAAGCATGTTTCCTTCTACGATATTCATATTATCGAACTTCTTCTGAAATATCATCTACTCCGAACCATTTTTACTTTCTTTGAATAAAGTAGGGTTTCTCGGAGTTCTTTTACGCATGTTTTAAATGATTTCTTTATGATTAAAACCTTTTTCCTTTTTATTTTGACCGATTTCATGCTCCTATTGCTTTTTAACTTGACTCTGCTAAAAACCCTAATTTCTAAAGATTTTCTTCGCTCTGGTTATGTGTGTTAGCATGATTTCTTTACTTTGGTTCTATGTGTCAGCATGTTTTCTTCGCTTTGGTTATGCGTGTTAGCCTGATTTTCTTTGCCTTGGTTCTATGTGTTGGCATGTTTTTGTCGCTTTGGTTATGTGTGTTAGCATGATTTCTTTACTTTGGTTCTATGTGTCAGCATGTTTTCTTCGCTTTGGTTATGCGTGTTAGCCTGATTTTCTTTGCCTTGGTTCTATGTGTTGGCATGTTTTTTTCGCTTTGGTTATGTGTGTTAGCCTAACTTCCTTTGCCTTGGTTCTGTGTGCTAGCCTGTTTACCTGATTCTTGTTAATGTCTCGTGGTCACCATGCTTCGAATATGTTCTGCTGAATCTTAGTGTTCTTATACCACTTCTAAATTATTGTGTTTTATCATTTTCTTTTTTTTTTTCTGTCTATATGGATGACACTGTTTACTAGTCTTGTTCATTCACCTCTATTTATATGTTGAAAATACAGAACCATGACTTCCCATGATTGATTCTGATTTTAATTAATTGCTGATAATTGAAAGATTTTCTTTCTCTGCCCAAGAATTCTACTCGTCTGTTTAAATTAACTGATTTCATTACCTTATTTGCTATAGTATCTTGTTTCTTCTGGGACTTTCCTTAATTGTGTTGTTCTGAATTTGGTCCTAATTGACTACTCTATGCCTACTAAACCTTGACTCCTTCCTTTTTTAACCATGCACTCATTTTTCTTCTTGCCTTATATGGTATTGAATCTTTCCGTTTGATTTTGATTCTCTTAATTTAAGGGAGTACGTCCTCGATTCTCTAATTGATTGATTCTGAGTTCTTAATTAATATACTACTATGATTTTTTAAACCTTATTTAGTGCCTACTTTTAACTATAAATACCCTAAGTCTTTCACAAACAAAGGACGAACACTTTTAGCTCTGAACTCACCCTCATACTCAAACACTCTCTTGCTTTACTACTTGCATTGTGGCCTGTTTAGTCGGCTGAAAGCCAAGTCTATATTTTGAAGTCCTGCTACTTTTCTTTACTGCACTTTTCTTCTTTGACATGTATGTTCTAATTAAGTTTTCAGCATCAACAACAACATGGTTACTTAATGTTCTTGCATTTTTTTTGCCTACTGCTTGTATCCAATTCAGTACCTTCATGTAGCATGCTGTAATTTCCTTCCTCCTGTTCTGAATCAATGTATTATGAATCCTAAATCCCTATCCTAATGTGTTTAATACTTATGGTTTGTTTGGGGCATGACTTCATTGAATATTGCTGAGCATGACCCAAACCTGGTCCTTCTAGGATCACAACCTCCAGGTTACCTTTATATGTGTGTGTTCTGGTTGATTTTACAAGCATGGCAGTACTCCCTATTGCTATACATGCCCAGAATTAAATTATGCCTAAGTATATAGGCTCCTTGCAATGGATTCCCAATCCCCTACCCTTTGGTGTGAAATTATCAATTCTTTGAAGTGTTAAAAGCTATCTCCCATCACCCTTTCCCTCTCCTTTATTCCCTCAGCTCTTAGAACTGAGTTTCAACATTATTCACTCTCCTCATAGATTTAAGCTCTACCCCCCTCATGTTAGCCTTGCCTTAGGACCCATGATCTCCCTCTGAACTTGGACACATGATGGCTAGAATTTCCACACTGCACTTGTCACTATTCTGGTGATGTAATTCGGGTGTGAGCACTGCGCGGGGTCCTATTGAGGCCGTTAGGGAACTCTGACACACTCAAGTTTCTGAAAGGCTTTGAAGCAATGACATCTTAAGGAAGTTATTCCATAGCTCAAGGAGAAACCAAGAATCGGGCCTCCTCTAGTTGTATTTTTATGTATTTTGATGTAATTTATTATTCCTGGTTTGTAATAATTTGTAATGAACATTTAGGGTTGGCTAGTGAAAAGTGTTGGGTAGTTATGCATGTCAAGGGTAGAAACCATGCCTATAGGATATTTTAAATTTCTGCATATTCAAACTGCATTTAGAAACCATGCCTATAGGATATTTTAAATCTGCACCGTAGACATCATGCCTATAGAGATTTATTCTGCATGTTTAACTTCATATCTAGATAACCTTCCTATATGTATTATCTAAAATTCCACACGTTTAGATATTAGGTTTTAGGGCTATTATCCAGTAACGTATTAAAATCAGTAACGAATAAAAATCATGCCTATAAGGATTCTTAAATAAATCTGATTCGCTTCCTTCACAATGAATGTTAGATATCATGCTCATAGGGATTAAAATCAGTAATAGTAGATGCTATCACCTGCAGAATCTGTAACCGGTCTAATTTAATTTCTTCTATTCTGAATCTTTTTTTAATAATCTAATTCCCTCACTTAACGAAGTCTAGCAATCATGCCTATAGAATTTTGAACATTTCATTCTGAGTTTTATTACTTCATCATTCTGAATTACGTAGATACTATGCCTATAGGCAAGCCTTGGGGATTATAAAATAAAAGTGGACTCGCCCTGTTATTTGCTTTAGTGTTACAATCATTTGGTAGGCCTGATTCTGTTTCCTAACTGAGTCATGTAATAAGCCAGGCCTGCTGCAATACAATAGTCTCCTCTTTGCTCAAGTATTTTTTAGAATCAGACCAGACTCGTTTGTTTAAGTCGTGCTATTGGATTGTTTTTGTTTTGAGAAGGTATACTAGAGCCTTATGTGTTTATGTGTTTCCCCTTTAATGTGCAGTCTTAATATGTTTTGTATGTCGCCTCAGATTTTTACTTTTGAAACTGCAAATAAGCCTAATATCCCTCCCTTTAGGATTAGTAGTCCTAAGTACCTTCGGGACCGATAGGAATGGGATGGGTAATAGCATACAATAGTAATCAAGACCAATCCGCACTTTAATACCTTAACGAGGTGGGAAGAGTAGATATGGATATGATGGCCGATGCGTTAATACCACGGGTAGCCCCTCATTTGAGGAGTGATTACCTGGTATTGTATTAATATGATCCATATTAAATACAAACCTAGGACCCCTTCCTTTACTTCCCTTTTCCTTTAAAAACATTGCAATTCCTATTTAAAATCCACTATTTTAATTGCTCTTTCAAACTTTGTTTACTTTCCAAACCATTGTGTATTGAAATCCCCTCTTTTTTGAGCTTTATCTGCTTGTATGTTAATTGCACCTCAAATTCACAATAACCGTATGACCGAGAACCACACTAGTGGATCCTGAGGGGTGGCTAACACCTTCTCCTCGGGATAATTTTAAGCCCTTACCCAATCTCTAGTTATTCAAAAAAACTTATAATTGAATCTCTACTGGTGTCCTAATGCTCCTTAATCATTAGGTGGCAACTCTACAAATGCAAACCCAGTTCCTAAATGGAACGAGTTATCCCTCCAAATGTCATAAACCTAATTTTGCGAGAAAAAGGGGGCACGACAGAAGTACAGGCCTACAAGGCCGGCATGAATCTTTGTATACTTGAAACATAGGCCGAAAAGTCCATATATGTATCCGTATACATGACATCTATCTACAACCCTCTAAGAATACATAATATCATAAAGGTCAGGTCAGGGTCCCGCCATACCAATCAATACATGTACTAATCATAGTGCTCAAAGAAGCAACTCCAGTGCAAATGAAGTGCACCAACACTTTCTGCTGAGCTGATAGCCTATTTGGAGGACTCTCGACCCGTGGGCATGAAACGCAACGTCCCCAGGCAAAAGGAACGCCAGCACAAATAATGTACCTGATATGAAAGGAATGAAAATCAGTAACTAGTAGACATGAGAGAAATGTGGAGTAAAAGACTCAACATGTATATATGAATATCTCTGTGAATCATTTTATATTATAATGTCGTTCATATGCGTATAAATATCATACCATGCATGGGTATATGCGTTCATCACCTCATCAAGCTTCTGAGGGCATCCCACCATATCATCTCCGCCACTGTAGGCAAATCATCATTATATACCAGATGATCAAGTGGTGGTGTGTATATAATACCATAACCTTTTCGCATATCCGATATACATATATACACATATATAATGCCATTTGGTCATGTGTTATTGTACATGAATGTAATGCATGAGAAGTACGTCAACAAAATCTCTTGGAATGTTACAAGACCATTATGCCTTTGAGTAATATCATGAAGTAAACCTTATATCAACTTACGTATTTTCTTTGAAAAGATGATAGAATAACAAGATACAAGGGAATTCAAGAACATAAGCACTCCTATACTTCTACGAATAGAGTTATTTACGGAAGTTGTGAATTTTCTTGTTTCGTTTGTGTTGTATAGATCACGCCAAAAAAAAAGAAGGGATAGTCTTAACATACCTGGAGTAGGGAAAAATCTGTATGATATTCTTGAAAAAGGTTGCACCGTACTCCCTTAGAATATCACATTGCTATTACGCAGTATAATTTCGTATGACATTGTGCTTAAGATCCATTGCTTGCTGAATATAACCATCCTTAATTTGTCATAGAAGCCTCACACTACCTTTGAAAATCTTGAGCCAATCATTCTCTCAATATAACTTTCTCTATATTATTCATTGCTGAGTATAATTTGTCATGAAAACCTATATGGTATGACATTGTCCTTACGTCTCTTAAGAGTGAAGGTGTAATTCGCATATTCCTATATTTATCAAAAATGTCTCTTAGTCATGACTCTTGCCACCTATTAAAAATGACTCGTAGTCATGAATAATGACTAAGAGTCATACGGTTGGTGTCTTAATTTGCTGTTATGTGGGATTTTGATCCTATCTATCAATCAATGAATTCAATTAGGTAACATCCCGTTATCCGGTAATTAACTAATTACCCGTATAATGAAGAATTGTTTAAAATTACTTAAAATTCTACCTTTTAAATACACTTTATACATCCTACTATCAAGGTCATATGGTACCTTGTAGGGTACTAGTCCGTAAATATTGGTTCTTAATGCTCGGCCCATATTTTATCTCAATATGCCAAACTAGGACGAAAAATTCATTTTCTTTGACTTGCTTCCCATCTTATCTTCACAAATTTACTCATCATTTATTTAAAATAGCATAATCCTTATAATCTCCAAATAATCCTTTTCCTTGGACTAGTGTCAATTACCTTATGATAAATTCAACATACAATACTATAGGGTGCAACATCGTTGTAATTTAATACTGTAAAGCATAACATCATCGTAATATAATATAATGGAAATATCGACGTAATATTGCGGAGCGTAACATCATTCCCCCTTTTGGAACATTCTTCCTCAAATGTTGACTGATGATCTTATCATTATCAAAACCCATAGGTCTTGAGAATACTGTAGTACTTGTCCTTGCCATCTAGGCGACTGTTCTATGAATGAATCCCAAAGGCCAGGGCATTTTTCCCTTTTAGCCTCTATAACTTCTAGTCGGAATCCTTCTAATCTTGTAACTATTTCTACCTTCTATCATGCGGCCTTTACGACTCTAACTTTGTATGTGCACCCCACTTTTCTCTTCTCTTCCAGCTTTAAGCCAATCTCTATGCTTCACTTTGTGAACATATACAAAATTATGTCAACCTGTCCCTTTGGGCATCATTAGCTTTACTACATCTATGTAGGAGCGCCTATGTTCTTGAATTCCCTTGTATCTTGTTATTCTATCATCTCTTCATGGGTATCAGAAAATACATAAGTTGATATAAGGTTTACTTCATGATATTACTCTAAGGCATAATGGTCTTGTAATATTCCAAGAGATTTTGTTGACGTACTTCTCATGCAGTGCATTCATGTACACTAACCCATGACCAGATGACGTTATATACGCGTATATATGTATATGGGATATGGAAAAAGGTTATGGCGTTATATACATACCACCACCTGAAAAAGGTTATGACGAAGAAATAGAGTCATTTATGAAAGTTGTGAATTTTCTCGTTTCATTCGTGTTGTATAGATCATGCCATAAAGAAAGAAGGGATAGACTTAACATACCTAGAGTACGGAAAAATCCTTATGATATTCTTGAAAAAGGTTGCACTTAGAATCGTAAATCGCAAAATCCGTACTCACTTAGAAATCGCAAATACCTAGAGTACGGGATAAATCCGTACTCCCTTAGAATCGCAAAATCCCATTTCCATTACGCAGTACAATTTTGTGTGACATTGTGCTTAAGATCCGTTACTTGCTGAATATAACCATACTTAATTTGTCATAGAAGCCTTACGTTACCTTTGAAAATCTTAACCTAAGCATTGTCTCAATATAACTTGCTCAATATTATCACTTGCTAAGTATAATTTTTCATGAAAACCTATATGGTATGACATTGTCCTTACGTTTCTTAAGAGTGAAGGTATAATTCTCATATTCCTATCTTTATCAACAATGACTCTTAGTCATGACTCTTGCCACCTATTAAAAATGACTGTTAGTCATGAATTATGACTAAGAGTCATAGGGTTAGTGTCTTAATTTGCTGCGAAGTGGGATTTTGATCCTATCCATCAATCAATGAATTTAATTAGGTAACCCGCTACCCGACAATTAACCAATTACCCGCATAATTAAGAATCGCTTAAAATTCTATTTTTCTTTAATACACTTTATACATCCTACTATCATGGTCATATGGTATCTTATATAGTAGTAGTCCGTAAATATCGATTATTAACGCTTGACACGTATTTTATCCCACTATGCCCAACTTGAACAAATAATTTATTTTCTTTGCCTTCCTTCCCTCCTCATCTTTATAAATTTACTCATCATTTGTTTAAAATAATATAATGATTATAATCTCCAAATAATATTTTTCATTGGACTAATGTCAATTACCTTATGACAAATTCAACGTACAATACTATAGGGTGCAACATCGTCGTAATTTATTACTGCGAACTTCAACATCATCGTAATATAATATCGTGGGACGTAATATCGATATAATATTGTGGGGCGTAACATCATCATCATCGTCATATCATACTCGACCTCGAAGAAGACTCAGTAAAAATATACCCGACCATCATAAGGCTCGGTAGAATCGTACCCGGCCACGTGGAGCTCGATAAACCCAACTGATCAGTGGTTGCACAATAGGTGTTGTACCTGGCAGACTATAGCGCAGTTCAATAGAGTAAAATAGTTACTATATATAATACAATCTAGACTTATGGAATCACGTTTTAAACCTTTCGGAGAGACTTAAGGTCGTTGCATCTTCGATTAACATTAGTGATATCCACACCCTTAATTTGAACCTTAGTAAGATTCAAGGATCAAGCACACTTCCTTAGAATAACTTTATAAGGAAGGAACAACATGAACAACCTTAGTTTCTAGGAGTAGATCCGTTATGAAATAGCGTATTCTTTTAAATTTAGATCATGCCAAAAGAAAGAAGGAACTGCCTTAAAATACCTTTGAAATATTCTATCAAATCGTCAAGCATGCTCAATATGATCTTCTTATGTCTACAATGAGTAATCGGACTTCGTCATCATCATATAAGTGTTGTAACTCTCATATTTGGAAATAGTTTACCGTGAAAATGGTAATAACAATTTGGTTTGATTATGGGACTCTAAAAATACGTGATCTATTTTTATTCAAGTTGTTAAGGAGTTTATGCTACGTAAGTGAGATGTAGAAAAAAAAAGAGTTAATGATAGAGTGATAATCAAACCGATAGGCTAACAATCGGGGCCTCGAGCTTGTCGATTCGGGGGCCTCGAGGTCAATTCCAGAGCTCGATGGTGAGCTATAGAGTGTGATCGGACTATGAATAACAATTATAATACAATTAACAAAGGTTCTTTATGGGAAATGATAAGCAATAAATGGACAACCATAATAATGAGAGCAATAATATCAATAGAATATATTAGAGAGTAGAGAGAATGTTCTTGTATATTTTGTGTGGAGAAACTAAAGCAACAGAGGTTCTGAAAGTGTCAACGATCCCCTTTATATATAAGGAAATGGGACAGCTGGAAATGACACCGTGATTTAGGGTTACGATAGTCTGCTAGGCTCTATCAGTCCTAGCTGTGTACCTTGGGAACTCCCCATTTCTACAATATTCGTGGTCAACATTGTTCCAAGGTCAAACTTCGACGAACCTCAAGGGAGGGAACTTGAACATAGCCTTATAGCCTCGAGGCTTCGAGATGAGCTTCTGAGGTGCCGTGATGATGTGGAATTGGACCCTCCAATTTCACCGTATAGAGATAGTCCCCGTATTTCTTAGAGAAGAGCGACAAGAAATGATTTTGACATCCAACTCTTCGGGTTTCCCATAACGATGTCATACCGATGATACCAACTTGTGACGTAAGCCTTCACGATAACTGGGCTGTCCCATGGACTTCTCTTTTCAATGACATTAAATGCGCTGCTGATTCCCATTCTTCAAAGCGATAGTACCGTCGTCAACTTGGTTTTTAGTAACGCATTGATTGCGCCTGCCGATCCTTCTTTCAAAGAGATTGATGGCATTGTTCTCCATATAATCATCCCTATAAAAGGGGTCCTTATGACTCTATCTCTTTATCCAACTGCCTTTCTAAATCTATTCATCCCTTTCTTCTCACTATGCTCCTCCTTTACTACCCACCATGTTTGGGGTCAATGATCTTAACGTTATATGGCGGCGTTCTCATCAGCCACGCCATGGCCTTTTGCCTGGGCTTTCCCTTGCCGAGCGATATTACATTGCTTTGTTTATATTGGTGTGGTTGTTACGGTTCTCACTGCTATCATCACTGGCTCGAGGCGACGAGATAAAGAGGGGCAAATTTCTCCAAATTAGGAGGACATTTGGACTCTACACCACTGCTTGGGAGAGCATTCGGATTATACATTGTTGCTCACTCTCCTACCTTGGCTTGGTGTGGAACTTCATCTCTTGGGTTTTCCAAAGGATAAAATGGCACAACCAACCATTAAACTTGCACGGCATAACGTCCCAGAAGGTGGACTTGGAAGAGCCTTGCAAGTAGGCTCGATGCCCGCTGAATCTTCAACCTTTTTGCTTCGGCGGGCTATGTCTCTTTTTTCTGCTTTTTCTACATCACTTTCCTCTTATTAATCTTCCCACTTTTCCTCTTCTTCATCTTCGCCCTCAGAGATATTATTCTGGAGAATTGAGATGGAACCCTAGAGGAGGTCGCAGTTGAAGATATTACCGTCAGGGATGCATGCCCGAGGAAATGGTGCTTGAAGATACTGCTGCCGAGGATACGCCTTTGAGAGTAAACAAGGCTCTAGGATTTTGCTATATCTGTATCTTTTCGCTTCATTTTTCTGTATAAGGACACCTCGTGGGCTATTGTAATCATATATAAGGACCCCTCGTGGGCTTTTGTAATCATATGTAAGGACCCCTCGTGGTCTTTTGTATTCAAATGTTCATGAATACAAAGATATTTCTTAAATTTTGTCTTTGATGCTTGCTATATTCTCTTTCATTTACGTTTACTGAGACTCTGGATATATGACTCTCTCGTCAACTGCCAGTATCGAACCCAGATGCCAGTATTTTTTCTGACGTTTGGTTGATTAATACAACTTCCCATGGAATACTTTGCCGTTCCTCAGGCCAGGCCTGGATTAGTCTAATAAACTTGGGTCGTCAGGACCTTTACTTTTAGGTGAATGGAAGTAACTCCTCGAGCCTTGAGACCGTGATTTATCACTTGGGCCTTGCAGTAATCTTTGAGGGGAAATTTGCTTGGAGGTCCAATGATAGGGATCGCCTTTAAGCTTTCGAGAGTAGTCCTCAAGTGAGGGTTTGTTAAAATCTAGGCCATCTGGAAACCTGCTTCAAATTTAGCATAGATAGCCCTAAGGCATTGTAGATAGATCCCGAACGAGGTTTTACTAGAATTTAGATGGCATTTTGTGATCAAGCCTTTCTGGGTGCGGTTTAAATGCTTATTTCTTTGGAGCCTAACTCCTTTTTGATGGACATCCTCAAGGCCGCATACTACCTCGAGGTTTGTAATGTTGTTATTAGCTTCATGGTGCCTGAACTTTATTTGATGGAGGTCCTAGAGGTCGGGTACCACCTCGAGACTAGCGATGATGTTATGGGCTTCTTAGATCCTAACCTTTCTTTGATAGAGGTCCTTGAGGTCGGGTACCACCTTGGGACTTGCAATGTTGTTGTTGGCTTCTTAGGGCCTAACTTTCCTTTGATGGAGGTCCTCGAGGTCGGGTACCACCTCAGGACTTGTAGCAAAGCCGTTGGCTTCTTGGGGCATAACTTCTTTTTGATGGAGATCCTCGAGGTCGAGTACCACCTCAGGATTGGAAATGATGCCATTGGACTTTTAGGCAGGTAGATCGTTGCCATTTCTTCCATATATATGGTCGCTTATGCTACTTTGGGGATCCCACCATTTTAGGTAGTTACCCTTCTTTTTCTGCGTTAGGCCTTTCATTGCTTTAGTATTAATGTACTTGCACAGATTCCTTCTTTAGTTCTCTTATTTTGCTATAGCTATGACTGCTACAACGGACTCTGTTTGGCAGAGAGGAGAGAGTTCCGCCTCAGACATTCAGGACCAATGTGAGTATACCTTGAAGATTAATTATTTGATAGGAGAAGAGCATCCTGCGTTAGTGAGAACAGACTGCAGATGGGGGGAGAAAGTAGTGTTACAGATATTTTCCCCGAATGAAGGCATCACAGATCGTGCGGATAAATTATTGAATGTGTACATGTATCCTTTCACACTGGCCCCCTTGATAGGGTTGTGTGAGATTTCTATTTAAAGTATCGGGTTACCTTGGCGCTGATCCATCCATTATTTTGGTGGATAGTTTTGATGATAAGATTTTTTGCGGAGAAGGAGGGGCTTGACTTTATTCTCAGTCATCTTATCAGGCTGTACTGTCCCTTTCACCATCGAGCTCTAATAACCCTGCGATGCCGGTCGACCATGCCCTTTGTCATTTATGATGAGGAAAATGGAGATTGTGAGTGAATGAGTCAATTCTTCCAAGTCCGTAATGCTAGATTATCCCAGTGGAGCTTATTCCATTCCCCGAGGAATGGAACTATGCACGTAAATGCTACATTCCGTGCCTCCTTATTTTTGTTTATGGCGACGACTGCTTTCGTAACCATGGCCTTCTTTTCTTTTTCTCCAGTAGTTGCTTGGGTGCCAGGCGACGTTCCTGATTTGCCAGATTGGGTTCAGAAGTTGGTGACCCACTCGACTTGTGATAAGCGCAAGCGGCAAGCTTTTTCCGGGGGAAGATGGGGAGCAAAACATCATGGTGTGTGTTGTGCTATTTTTTCCTTTCCCTTCAGCTTTTTGCTTGTTAATGTTGCTGTTGTAGGCATCAGAGAGTCTTCCGAGATGAGGTCGCATTCCTCAGGAGAGGGGGAATGGTCGCTAGCTTCCAGGATAAAGAATGACAACAATAAGCGGGAGATGTCTTTACAGGGCGATGGTGCTCAAAGCAAGGCAAGTCTGGACCAGTGCTTTGGAGTGGCAACATCATCTGAGCCTGTCGCACCCGTGGTTCTTGGTTTTGGAAAGGTGGCTTCTCTATTGCTGTCGCCTTCCTTTTTTATTGATAGTGCTTCGAGGGATACTAGAAACCCGGGGTCGCATACTTCGAGTGACCGTGCCTCGCCTGGAGTTGAATCTTTTAGAGCTGAGGGAGATAGGTTAACAGATGTACGCTCGATCTTCGAGGAAGCCCAGCGGCTTCACTTCAGTTGAGTTTCGGCATAGGCCCTTTGAGTGTCGTGTTTTTCATTCCTTATTAAATTTCCTTTTGCAGGCCTTCGACGAGCTCAAGTCCAGGCTAATATGTTGTGAGGCAAAGCTGCTGGAAACTCTAGCTAAGGAGATATCCTTGAGGCTCCTTTGTGGTGAAAAGGAAGTCGAGCTGGCATACTTGCGGTATTAGGTGAGCCGAAGCTTGAGTTCTGAGAGCTACTTGAAGAAACAGGTAGTTTTTTGTCCCGGCGTGTGTGTGTTCCACCTTCTATCCTCTGGGGCTAATACTTAATTTATCTTAGTTGCATAAAAAAGAGGGAGGCCCTGGAGTGCCTTTGGGATGAAGCTCGCCGAGCCGAGGGTGAACATGATGAGCTAAGAGCTCAGGCGGAGGTTTAGGCTTTATAGGAGAAGGGAGCACTTGCTAAAGTTCCCGCTTTTGAGGCCCAACTCTTCTTAGTTTGTGACAATGCTTTGGTTCAAGCAAATGCGATTACGAAGCTCGAGTCCGAGCTTTCAAAAGTAAGGGTTAAGATTGTTGATGACTGGGCTAAAGCTGTAATGAGCCGAACTAAGGCTAAAAAGGAGATGACGATCTATTTAAAGGACTTTATTGTTGCTCTAGCTGATTTGAGAAGAAAGAATCTCGAGGAGATCCGTGCTAGGGGTTTTGTCCTCTCGGAAGAGTTGACACGAGCGAGGGCGAACAACCCTGATGCTCGATTACTTTTGTCCGACACTGAAAAAAGTGAAGATGAGGCCGGTAGGCCATATCCATTTAGGGGGGAGGCATATATTTTGCCATCTATATATAGTATTTTCAGAGCATGTTTTTTGATGGAGATTCATTTTTTCGTATATGTGTATAAAAGAAAACCTTGAGGCTTTATTTCTTCCATGTCTCTTTCTATCTCGAATTTTTCCAGGTGGACTGGTCTTTAAGCTGGTAGGAATATTTAGAATTGAGACAAGGCCATGTGGCTTATAAGGCTGGCCCGTAGGTTTTTATGTACTTGACCGGTGTGAGCCTTTAGTATAAGCTGGCGTTTGAGCTCTTATGCTTTTGTTTTAGACAGGTTTTGATCAACTATGTTGGGTTTAGCCTCTGTGTCGGGTTTTGACTCGAGATCATTTGATCCTCAAGTTTTTGTATTTGCACGGGCTGGAGACAATGGCTCTTATGCCTTGGGTCTAAGTGACCTTTTAGTGTAAGCTGGTGTTTGAGCTCTTATGCTTTTTGAGCTGGGGAATTTGGTTTGACTATTTTGGGTTCAGTCTTCGAATCAGGTTTCAACTCGAGCTTAATTGACCCTCAAGTTTTTGGATTGGTGTGAGGCTAGCGATAATGGCTATTATTCCTTGGGTCGAAGTGACCTATTAATGTAAGCTGGTATTTGAGCTCCTATGCTTTTTTCCATGGGGCATTTGCAATTAACTATTTTGGGTTAAGTCTCCGTGTCGAGTTTTTACTCGAGCTCATTCGAACCTTAAATTTTTGGATTTGTGTGGGCTGGCGATAGTGGCTCTTACGCCTTGGGCCAATGAAGCCTTTTATACAGGCTGGCGACAATGGCTCTTACGCCTTGGGTCGAAGCGAACTTTTATTGGCTTTATTTTTCTCTCGTTAAGGACTTTTTGAAATAATTTTTGCCAGACTCTTTGACGGCTCAATAAAAACCTCAATTACGAGTCATTATGTGGCGATGATCGAGCACCCTAGGAGGTTTGGCTCGGAGGCTGAGTATCTCGAAGCCTGTGATGTGGAGCTGACATGGTCAAAGCGCTTTTGCCTATGTTTAGGGTAGCCTGTTTAACCAGTTCTTTTCGAAGTAGATTCGAAATTAAAGGCCTATGATTTTGTAGCAAGCATCACCGAGTTGGGTTAGTTTGGCTAGTACAACCTTATGACCGTAGTAATTTGTACTTGGCCGAAGCCATTTTTGCTCCCGAATGATGTAGTTTAGGTATCTATATAGACGGTATGCCTTTTAGGGGTCTTACAATTTCGATATATAGCCTTAACTTTGAGATCGGGTTTACGCCTTTAGTATGTTCTTACAAAATTTTCATGCATTTGAGGTCTTACAGTTATTAGATACTTGGTACAAGTGTGGTCCATGCCTTGCTTGAGGTCTTACAGATACTGTGGCTGCCTTATGTAGGTCTTACGAGACCGAGTCTGACCGTTAGAGGTCTTATGGCCTCGAGTTTTTTAACTAATGGTGATTGGCGATAGTACCCGAGTCATCGAGTTTATTCTTGATCGGGAGACTTTACTCGTAAATTTGGTATTGCCTCATTGGGGGCTTACGATTTTGGAGATTCTGAACGTGAGGTCATGCAATTTTAGAGATCTTGACGCCAACCCTTGAGTGTTCGGGACACTTTCGGCTTTGGAGATGCTTCTTGATTTTCATGTTTTCTCGTTGAGGGCTTATGGGTTTGGATTCCTGTCCCGGAGGTCGTTCAGGTGTTAAATTGTTGATGCCAGTCCCTGAGTGTTTGGGATGTCTTTGATTGAGGAATCATTTTTGTGAAAATGCTGAGTTTTTCTCGGAGTGTGAGATTCTTTGGCAAAAGGTATTTTTCGATTACTTGGTACAAGTATACATGTTTCCGCCATCGGGTGCCCGGTTATATAGACACGATTCGTTCGACCATTCGGCCCGATACATCACTACAAAAAAAACTGGAATTAGCTACGAACGTCGTCGCTAATATGTCGCTAAAATGCTCGTTGCTAGCAGAATCTTTTGATAATCCGTCGCTAATCCATCGCTAATGAGATTAGCGACGAATTCTTCTATTTAGCTACAGATTTTGTCCGTCGCTAAACCCTGATTTTTTTAGTAGTGCATCATTTTCCTAAAGGGACCCCGAGGGGATGCTGCCCAGTTTTTGGGGTTGATGGCAAAAGAGACCTTGAATACTTGTCGAGTCTTCCGTAGGAAGCATGCCGATGTTGCCTCGTTAAAAACCCTGCCGGTAAAACCCCAGGTTAAAACTTGGTCAAAGCAAAATAGTGCAACGGATAATTTAAAACCATAAGGTCTTCGAGCTGGGTTAGCACTTTGACTGCTTCGGTCGGGCGCCTATATAAGGGTTAGTATGAAATATAAAATAAAAAGGGAGATGGTTATACCTGAGTGTGGGATGTGCCGGCGATGTTTCAAGGTCCGATATGTCCCAGTTTCTTGTGACGAGACACGATACGGTCCTTTGCTTTGTTCAATCGGGTTTAACCGAAGATGTAATCTAATTACACTTTGGTTCTTTTAAGTGGAGGTATTGGTGTCGGTGCCATATCATGTACCGCAAACATTTCCCTCGCCACATGCTTTTCCCTGTAGACGGTTTTAATCCCATCCTTTGTCGGGAATTTCATCATTTGGTGTAGGGTGGATGGTACCTCTCTCATGCAGTGTATCCACAACCGTCCGAACGAGGCATTATACCTTATGTCTCCTTCGATGACATGAAATTTGACATTTTGGGTTGTGCCGACCACGTTGACTGGGAGGGTAATTTCTCATTTTCATTGTTTCACTTGACATGTTGAATCCATTGAAGACTCAAGTGGAGGGCAAAATTTGGTCAAGCAGTCCGAGCTGCTCTATTACCCTCGACTTGACAATGTTGGCCGAGCTACTTGGTCCACGAGTACACATATTATTTGAAATGTATTAACGAGGAAAGAGATTACCAGTTCCTCATTATGAGGTTGAGACAAGGACTCAGTGTCCTCTTCGCTAAATGTAAGGGCATCTTCGGGTATGTATCCCCAAGTTCACTTTTCTCTGGTGCTGGATATTTTTGTCCTTCTCATCACGGGTTCCTGGGGTGCATCAATGCCTCCCAAGATCATGTGGATAACATGTTGCGGCTCATTTGTTTCGTTCTTCATGGCCGCCTATCTTTCCCGCAATTGATTTTTGGCCCGTTCGCTAAAGAATTCTTGGAGGTAACCTTTATTGAGTAGTCTGGCTACTTTCTGTCGAAGTTGGTGGCAATCCTCGGTCCTATGTCCGTGCGTGTTGTAAATTTCACATACTGTGAGCACGTGATTTTTGCCACGCTTAAATTACTCCTATAAAATTCCTTAGAATTAGGATTTTTCTTTATTATTTGAATTTTTAGGAATTAACTGCATGATTTTGTGTCTTGTTAGCATTTTTGTGTGCAGTTTTAGTTGCCATAATTCATAAAAAGGTACAAAAATAGCGCATTTGCATTTAGAACTCGATTTTACATTTTTAATTTTGCCAGTTAATTAATATTACTAAAATAAGAGAAAAATACCAAAAAATAAATCTTTTAAATTTCTTGTCACTTTTTGCTTAATTTTTCTCTTTAAAATTAGGATTTAGTTCATTTTTAAAAATTAATTAGTTTGGAAGTTAAATTAGGTTTTGTTAATTTTACAAAGAAAATAAATAGAATAAATAAATAAAAATAGAAAAAAGGAAATAAAAAAATGGAATTAGAAAATTAAAAGGAAGAAAGTGGTCTCAATAAAATTGGGCCGAAATTGGCTTAGCCAAAGCCAAAAACCCATAAAGCCGGACCAAACCCCAAGCCCAAATGCCAATTAACCCGGCCTTGCCCCCTTGTATTCCAAACTACTTCATTTTGGGGCAAATCAGTCTGGACCCTTTATCCTTCCACAATCCGACGACCCTGGTTAAATCTTGAATTAACATAAAACTGTCCGAATTTCTCCATCAAACCCTAGACATAACTCCTCTTCCTCGTACCCTCCCCCCGTCTCCAGCCGCCACTGCGTCTCCGCCACTCCTCCACCGTCTGCCGACGTCCAGAAATCGCCGCCGGCGGCGGCGAAGCCTCAAATCACCCCAAAATTTCGCCACAAACTCTCCTTCTTGTCCTCTTTCCAACCCCCAAAACAATTCCCTTCGAATCCATACCAATCTCCTCGAATCTTTAATCGCAATTTTCCTGCCAAAACTCTACTTTGTCCAAATCCGACCAAAAATACACCCCAATCTCCCCTCGTCCTCCTCTTTCCATATCTAGTATTGGTTTTCCCCGAATCATAGTCAAATGGCTCGAATATTGAATCTAAACTCTCCGGCCAAAACCTTACCTTGTACAAACGGCCCAAAATTTACACCCTACACTCCCCTGACCTCCCTCATCCCTAATCCCTAACCAAAACCCCTCAAATCCCGCCGGAACTCGCCGAATTTCAAATCTAGGGTTCATGGGTTCGAACCTGTTTTCGGAGGTTTTGATGTCAACTGATTTTTGGTTAATGTTATATGCCTAGTTCTGATGAAATAGACAAATAACATTTACCTGAAATCAATCTCGACGGTTTAATCATATCAATTCTGAGATCAGTGAGTTTCTCAATTTCCTTCTTCCTTTTTCTCATATATATGTGTTTATCCAGTGTAATTGTTTGTTTTTGTTCCAATTTGATTTGAATTTCAGTAATTGTTTCATGTTAGTTTAATTTTGATTTTTTCTTGTTCTGTTTTTGATTTCAGTAACTTTGATGTTAGGGTTTTTGATTTAATTTTGATTGTAAATTGTTTCTGAATTTCAGTAATTTCGATATTTTTGTTTTGATGGATTCGAATTGTAGTGTAGTTATATTTTATTTTATTCTTGATTTGATTCTGTTAAGGTGTTAGTTTTAATTTCGATTGGATAAGCATTAGTTGGATTTCCTATTAGCTTTTGTTTCTTAGTTAGTTTAATTTTGTGTTTCAAATCTGTTTGGGTATTGTTTATTTAGTTTAGTTTTAATTGTTTATTAAATTTAATATTCATTTGCAATTTAATTAGGCCAAAGGTTTGGGTATAGCTGAATAACTTAGCCTTCAATTAACCATAGTTGAATTTTAACTAAGGCAAATGGGTTTGGGTTTGGTTAGTAATTCCAGGGGCAATCAAGGGTAGTTTAGGCATCCAAAATGGGCTGGTTTGTTAAGAACAAGCAAATTCAAAACAAAAGCAAGGGTAGTATAGGTATTCCAAAGGTAGAAGAACACCCAAGGGCCTTCTAGAAAGGGGCTTCAGTGTAAGTTTCTGCATTTTTAATGCAGTAACTTGGGTAACAAGCCATAACTTTAGGGTTTAACAACCAATTTCTGAAAATAAAAAGGGGGGAAAATAGGAAATTATTTCCAGAACATTCTGCCCCCATTCTTTGCCTATAAAAGGCAGCCTAGTGCCTTGATTAACAAGTTTAGATCCCTGAAAATTCCAAAATCCCTTCCAGCTTATAATTCCCTCTCAAAACACTATTATTAGAAGATGAAAGCTCAAATTTGAATTTCAAATTCAATAAAATCCAAATCTGAGTTCTAGTAGCAAGCACTTTCATTTTTAGATCTAAAATTTCCAGAAAAAAAAAAAAATCACAAAACTCCAAAAAACCAAAAATACTGTTCCATTGAAATATTTAGATTAATTTCTAGTTTTAGTGTTTGGATTCACATCATTTATTTTAAATTGTGGTTGCTGAAAGTTGCTGAAGGTTTCAGAGAATTCCTAGTTCACTTTTGAGTAAATTTGAGGTCAAACAAGTGTATTTGGGGTAATCTTGCTGCTGTTGATTCCTGTTATTATTTCCTGGATGCTGTGGTACTATTTTGGTTTAAGAGTTGATTCTATTCGATGATGCTATAAGCTGCTAGCTGTTGCTGTCCGTCACTACTGATCACTCCTTCTCTTATTTTGTTTCATTATCAAGGTACAAAGATCTAAACCATGGCGATACACCTTTGACTTGAGAAGTGAAATGGAAATCCAATTACTTTTGGCTTGATGTTATGTTGTTTAGTTGACTCCAATTTTAATAATTAAGTGTTGTAATTGGACTGCACTATATGGACTTTGATTTGAGTTAGTGAGAGCCATGTTAGCTATACATTGATATTATAATTTGTTTGTTACTGACTTATAATTTCGTAAAATATTTTAGTGCATTAGGATTAGTCATATAAGTATTAATAAACAATATCATGTGCTACAGTGACTGCTTATTGTGTTAATAAACAGTTGTCCGCAATTCTGTGATTAAATAATAGTAGAAGTAGTATTATAATTAAGGTAAACAGTTATAGTCAACTTTGATATCACATATTCGACATTCCAGCACATTAAATAGGTTCAAGTTTAATTACATTAACCAGCAATCAAGCTTCTAATTGTTTGTACCATGTCCAAATTAAGTGTCAAGTTTAGACTTAGGCAGTAATGATATGGAAATTTGAGTTCCCCTCTCCTGGTTGGTCTGATCCATGAATTGAATGTCTTAAAATTGACAGCTAAATTGGTTGGGCCCGTTGATAGGCCCAGGGCGCATAGCCCAAGCTATTTGGACCCCAATGTGAATGAGGACGATCCATTTGAAGCCTGTGTTGAAACCCAGGCTAGTACCAGTCCACTTAGCCTACTGACAACACCTTTGTTTGTCAGGCCAATTTCAAAACCCAAGTTGAAGGCCCAAAATCGCTATAAGTTGAAATCCTATAAATTATATTAGGAACTCAGGGGATTAATTCGCAAATATAAATTTGGGTTTCGAATTAGGTGGCGGGTTCAAATTAAAAGGGTCCTCCCTTTTGTTTGAATTCGGACTTGAATTCGAGGCTTGAATTTATAAATATAAATTAATTTGCCCTCTTAGAGATAAATAATAGATAGAAAATTTTAGTTTGCTTTAGATTGGCCTTAAATAATAAATTGAGATGAGCCTCGCCAAACAAAAATACACAAATTGTGGGGCCCTCATTAATTGCTTAATTAAAAATACTTAGAATTTGGGGCGTGCCGTTTAGCGAATTTCACGACCTCCTACAAAGTTGAAAAAAACGTTAGTCGATTTAGGCGCGCTTTTAATAATTCCATCTTCCTAAACTCGGATGCACATTTATGTGACCCAAATCCAAATCCCAACGAAGTCGAAATGTGTCAAAAACCGCGGGTGCATTTATGTGACGTGGTTCGAGATGCGTTTTCACGATGTTGTAATTTTATTTAAAAAATAATAATAAAAGCAGTGTTTTCAAGTTAAAAGCACATAAGTCAAAAACATGTATTAAAATCAGATTTTAGTCATTTATAATAATTTAAGCGACCGTGCTAGAACCACGGGATCCGGGGGTGCCTAACACCTTCCCTCGGGTCAACAGAATTCCTTACTTATAATTTCTGGTTCGCAGACTCCATTCTGGAAGTCGAAATTTTCCTCGATTCGGGATTTAAGTTACACCGGCGACTTGGGACACCAAAAACCAATACTTTCCCAAGTGGCGACTCTAAAACAAATAAATAATTCCATTTCGAAAAATGTCACTTAAATTGAAAAAACTCCCTTATACATTTATCCTTCGGGGTTGGTGTGTAAAAAAGGAGGTGTGACAGCTCTGTCGACTCTGCTCGGGACCGAACCCAAAATCTCTGGTTCAGGGTTCAAGAATTCGAGCTTAGTATAATTATTATATTTGTCTTTGTCTAATTATCCTACATGTTTCATGCCAATTGTGCTAAGTGCTTTACCGCTTTGATATTATCTGAATTGTATATAAACTGTGGCGAAACCATTCTCTTCTCACCTCCGGGAATGTGCTTACTGGTTGAGACTCCCTATTCTATTAGTGTCATACCTTGAAATAAGAAAGAGGCCGGACAAGTTACTAAGCTGGACGATCTCGCGAGTCCCCGGTACATAGCCCCCTCCTCGACTCGAGTTGTCCGCTCGGGTACACAGTCTAGAATATATACCACGGTTTTGAACCTAGAATAACTCGACCGCATGCCGGATCCCTAATAGGACGTTTGTTTGCATCATGTGCATTTGACTTAGGGGACTCAACACATGGGTTGGGTCCGTCTAGGACAGGTGACCCGAAATGAATTGACCATCCTGATGCATCTTACGTGCTACTTGCGCATTTATTTGCTCGGATGTGCATGTTGACCGGTTTATGCATAATGAGTAAAAAATTGTGAAAAATAGCAGTATTAGGACTAAGTGAGGGTAATCATTTCTTTGAAAAAAATTCAATACCCAAATAGTACCAAAATGTTGCCGGATTTTCGAAAAAAGAAAAAAAGAAAAAGGGAAAATATTTGAAAAAAGAAACAAAAAGACAATTGTTGGTCAAAATAGTTTTGATTTTGGCAAATCTGCCAGAACTACGCTGGTTTAATTCTCACCGGATGTGAGATAGGTAAGCAACCCTCATCGGGTCTAACCTCTCTTTTGCAGAAATAGCCAAAAATGTCAAAATTTTAATTTTCGTCATAAATAAGTCGGGTGATGCTATTCTTGTGTTAAAATAAGCCAAATGTCCCAAAAGGGCGCCTGAAGGCTATTTTTGCAAGAACAGCCATCGTGAGTCATTTTTAAATGGGTTGCAGACACAACCTTAAAATCTCCCTACCAGAAGTGCTAAAAGGCCATATCTGCAAGACCGGGTCTATGTGCTTAAATAAAATTTTGACAAAAATAGCCACTTTTTCCTTTTAGGTCAAAATAAATCATTAAAATGCTCCTTAGATGTCTTTCTTTCATAAAAAAATAAAACTAAATTTTGAAAAGTTGAGTCCGAAAAATATTTTCGCTCAAAAATCCAAAACATTTGCATAAAAATCACTCTTCCGAAATTTAAGAGGCAACTTTCAAAATCCAAAAAAAAAATATATTTTTCTTTCGTGCTAGAAAAAGAGAAAATAAATAAAAACAAAAATATTTCTTTACTTCTAAAATTCACAAAGTTTCAATAAAAAGGAAAAGAATTTTTTAGAAGTCTTTATTTAAAAAAAAAAGAAAAATAAAAATATTTCCCTTGAAGCATTTCTTTCAAAATTCCAAAAAAAAAAAGAGTTAGCTTATTTACCTTATTTTTTGCATTTATTTGCAAGAACTACGTTTGGTCTGATTCTTGCGGGACCATGATACGTAGGCAATATACATAAGATTCGATTGTAACCCAAAAAAGGGGGGAAAAGAAAAAAAAGAAGTACGAGGAAGCGAATAAAAGGAAAAACAAAAGAGAAAAAGAAACACAGAGGGAGAAAATAAGGTATTGAGAGAAAAACCAGGGCAAAAGAAAAAAGGAAAAGCAGAAAAATAGAAGAAAAAACAAAAAAAAAGAGGAAAAAAAAGAAGTGAAAGAAAAGTGAGGAGAGCAAAAGAAAAGCCGGGATGACGCATGCAACCATAGCAAACATGTAGATATTCATTTAACCTTATAGGTGCATCACACTTCAATGTGCGGTTCCCTATCTGTTATCTGTTTCAAACTAACCATGGTTGCTGTCAAAATCCAGCTTAGCTTTTAGAAACGGTGGTTGGTTGTGGTACACATCACATCAATACTTCACCAGATCAAGAGGCAGCATAGAAATGTCTATAGATATGACTCTGCCCGCAATTCCCATATCCGAAGATAGCCCTATCTCGGGGGTTCCGGCCTCTGAGTCCCTTACAACTGAAGAAAATCAGGTATTGTGCCTATGAATCATGGAAATGTGGGATGCTTGGAACAATGGAAAGGAACCCCCAAGCTCCATCCCCGGATTCCCGGAGCTATTTCCTAGATCTGGAGGTGCTACTACTGTCCCCATCAGCCACCCAAACACTCATTTGGGGCAACCTACCATAACTGCTCATTTCCGAGGAATGCCTTCTGAGGTTTACCCCCCGGTGTTCCCGTCTGGAACTACTCCCAACATCTTCACGGCTCTGCCATGCTCCGCAACAACACAACTATCATTACCGAAGCACACTTTCGATCCCTCGGTTTTCACATTCCAAAATCCCGTCTTTCAGGCTGACCCTCCTCAATATACCTACTCTCAGCCGCCCCCATACGAGCTTACACCGGGGCAAGACAAAACTCCCAAATCCCCCAAGAAGGATGAGATGGCAAAGAGAATGAGAAGCCTCGAGCAGAGCTTAAAAAATATGCAAGGCTTGAGTAGCCAGAAGAGTGTCTCCTATACAGACCTGTGTATGTTCCCGCATGTATACTTGCCGTCAGGGTTCAAAATAGCAAAATTTTAAAAGTATGACGGGCACGGCGACCCCATTGCTCATTTGAAGAAGTATTTCAATCAGTTACGGGGGGGCCAGTGGCAAAGAAGAATTTTTGATGGCATATATCGGGGAAAGCTTAATTGGCATCACTTCAGAGTGGTATATGGATCAGGATGTCTCGCGTTGGCATATTTAGGATGATCTCACCCGAGACTTTGTCAGGAAATTTCAATACAACATCGATATCGTGCCAGACAGGAACTCCTTAGCAAACTTGAAGAAGAAGCCCTCAGAAAGCTTCAGAGAATACGCTATTAAATGGCGCGAACAAGCATCAAGAGTGAAGCCTCCGATGGATGAGGTAAAAATGGAGACTGTCTTCCTCCAGGCCCAGAAAGCATATTACTTTCAAAATATGATGTCGGCCATGGGCAAGCCTTTTGCGGAGGCAATCAAGATTGGTGAAATGGTAGAGAACGGATTGAAAACGAGCAGGATTTTGAGTCAGTCGGCCATCAGAGCAACCT
Source organism: Nicotiana glauca (assembly GCA_026770625.1). Lineage (NCBI taxonomy): Eukaryota > Viridiplantae > Streptophyta > Magnoliopsida > Solanales > Solanaceae > Nicotiana > Nicotiana glauca. Next base: position 280,260 of record MU711779.1, on the reverse strand, counting down.
CCCAAGCCATCCAAGGCGGGCCTGGAGGAATGGCCAAAGGTAATAGGAAAGAAGAAACTGTTATGGCAGCCTCAGGGGAAGAAGACAGCAGGCTCCTGGACCCATGTTTTCTGAGAGAACCTCTCAACACTACTACCCTCATTCTGACATGGCTTATGCTCCACAACCATATACGGCCATGAATGCTCAACCCTTTGCCCGACCGCAGCCACATGCCAACAGAAATCAACCTCCATTCCCAAGAAATCAGCCTCCCCACCAAAACCACTATAATCCTCGTTCTCCACAGAATAACTTTCCTCCCCGTGATCCACTTAGAAGATAAAATTTTACCTCAATTGGTGAATCTTACTCTAGTCTATTCACAAAACTTGTCCAAATGGGTCTACTGTAGCCAGTTCTTCAAAATAGACAAAACCCGTCATCGCCTGCCTACAGAGCTGGTGTTAGGTGTGCATACCATTCAGAGGCAGAAGTCCATCATACAAATGATTGTTGGACTCTGAAACAACCGGTGGAGAACTTATTAGAGCAAGGGAAAATTGTGTTGAAAGATGAGGATGTTCCAAATGTGACCAATAATCCGCTGCCCGCTCATAACAATGGGCCAGTAATCAGGATGATTTGTGAAGATAGGGAGTTTGATCCAGCCTTAAAACTATAATTCCTATCGCTGATGCGGAAAGAAAGCCAGAGGTGGCCTCGAAGCAAGAGGAAGGGGAAAAGAAGAGCAAAATCACCGAGACAGAACCAGAAAAGAAAACTGACTTGATAAAAGAAACACAATTGTACAGACCCAAGCAAGCCTAAGTGGTACCGGGGACAATCAAACCACCTCAGCTGAGTGAGCCAGTGGTTATTGTACGCATACCACAAAAGCCTATGACGAACCTTGCTGTGGTACCATGGAATTATCATTAGACGGTTGTTACGTACAAGGGTAAAAAGATCTTGGGAGAGCTGTTAGAAAACCCCCATGTTGAGAAATATACAAATGTAGAGGAGGTAAATAATGCCACCAGAAGGTGTTTCCCGCCTAAGAAGCCTGTGAGTGCTGAGCCTAAGTACAGTAAAGAGGAAGATGATGAGGTTTTCACGGTTGAAGAAAGTGAGGAAATACGTGGGGCAATGAGGAAAATACTATGCAAAACCCATATGGTCCAGCCAGGAGAGGGCACTATCACCGCTGAGGTGCTATATATGGGACCAAGCGCCAAGCTTCAAAACTGGAAGGCTACGCCATTCCCGATCATGTGGGAGTCCCGGTAGACTAGACCTGCCACTTTTTCTGCATCCCGAGTTATTCCAGGGTCTCGGATGTTTCCTGTTGTTTCTTGTCTTTAAAATCCCGAATGTGAACCCTGTTATCTTCAAAATTCCAAGAAGTGAAATCAGTATTTCATCGTGCATTTTTCTTTATTCTTTCTGATTTTGCTATTTTTTTCTCCTTCATTTCTTCTCTTTAGCTCTAATAATGCAACTTTAAATAACATGACATGCTTGCGGACTTCATGCCTAGATCCCAAAATGCTTTCATATTTCGAAATAATGAGTCAAGAGTTAAAATGCAAAGAAGATGACCTTAAGGAAATAAAACAAAGAATTGGAACAATTAAAGGAAAATTGGTTCGCGGTTTGAAAAGGTCCATACATTACAACAAAAGAGCGAGCTGTACTCAGGGCACATCTGGGCAGTTGTACCAACAAAGAATGGCCCGCGCTTACAATAAGAAGGTGCGTCCTAGGAATTTTGAAATGGGACAACTTGTGTTAAGATGCATTTTCCCTCATCATCAGGAAGCAAAAGGAAAATTCGCTCCTAATTGGAAGGGTCCATACCTCATCCGGAAAATATTGCCAGAGGAGCATTGTATTTGGGAGATATCGAAGGAAATGATCCCGAAACAACTGTGAATGCAGATGCAGTAAAAAGGTACTATGTCTAGGCTCTCTGCGGTGTTGGTTTTGTGCAATTGAGATGACGAAGGCTTTTCTTCTCGCTATCCAAACACTATCAACCCTTCGCAAACCTACTTGAGCCGGTTACTCTTCTTTGGCTACCCTCCTTGGAACCCAGAAGTATTATAAAAAAAAAAGATAAAAAGAAAAAGAAAAGAAAAAGAAAATGAAAAAAAAGAGAAAAGAAAAAGAAATATGATGACAAGAAAAAGAAAACAAAAATAAAAACAAAAACAAAACAAAAACAATAACAAAAACGTAGTTCCTAAACTACGTTTGACTTGATTCCGAAAGGATACGTAGGCAGCCTCTCGCTGAGGTTCAGTCACATCAAAACAAAAATCCCAATTTCCCAAAAATTAAAACTGGGGCAGATGATATAATGTTCGATTATGAATTTGCCGAAACGGTTCCAAAGTTGTAGTTCGCCCAAAATTCTTTTACCCAAAACCTTGTCCAAGTCCTTCTGATCAATTGGCAAAGGCATGAGAATTGAAAACGTCATTGGTGGAATCTGATACAATTCAAATTGAGAGAAATAAAATGAGAGAGTCTTATCGGTGAAAACCTTTGAGCACCATAAGGCGATGGTGAGTAGAGAAAATGAAACGAGAGAGTCCGCTTGGTGAAAACTCGCAAAGAGCACTATCGGACGACGGTGAGAAGAGAAATGAGAGAGGTCGATTGGCGAAAACCTGCAAAGGGCGCTGTCGGCCGAAAAGAAGACATCTCATCACTGAAAGAGTCCTGACAATGTCCCCTGGTTGTGAAATGCAAATCAATGGGTTCATGAGAAGTTGGAAAGCTTGTGTGGGTTAGGCGTCCAGTCCAAGAAGCATGTCATGTTCATTTGAAGCCAGCATGCACACCCTAGATAAGTCGTTCTTTTCCCCCGAAAGGGACGCTTCTCTTTAAACTCATCTGCTTGCCTTTTGTATATTTCTTCATTGAATCCCTTAATTATGATTTCAGAATTACTACAAAGAAAGGTGGCAGGATTGGTTCTATAGGGCTCCGCTTGGCAAAAGCCGAAGAAAATGCCCAGCCTCAGCGAGTGCGTCAGGCCAATCCCGACTGACCATAGTGGTTGATTCTTTCGAAGCAAAGACATTGGAAAAGAAAGAAAATCAAAGGCAAGGGCAGAATAAAGTGAAAAGGCTAGAGCCCACACAGGCGAGTCATAATGAAACCCTGAGAGTTAAACCCGGTAGGTTAGAAAAGAGATTCACCCGCAAGGCCAACAAATAGCAAAGTTCTCAATGGAAAGGGGGCCGGGATCAAGCAATTGGGATGATCAAGGCCACAAAACTAACCACCGTTTCAAACTAACAAAATGTTCTTTGTTAAAAACAAGTCTTATTCCAAGAAACCGTGCAAGAAGCAGGTGCAACACAAAAGAAATGAAAAGCGCAAGCGCTGAAACAACTTTGCAGTAGGAAAACGACCAAAAAGGAAGTTTCCCCAAATTCTTTCATGCGTTTTGCTAAATAAAAAGGAAAATATAAAAAGAAGAAAAGAAAATGAAAATAAAAATTCCAAAAGAAAAACAAATCATAGTAGTATAGGAGCCTTTTCTTTCCAAATCCCGGCCAAAAAACAGATGATCTCCCGACCAAAAAATAGAGGAGCTTCTTCTTTCCAAACCCCGACCAAAAAACCGAGGATCTCCGCCAAAAAATCGAGGATCTCCCGGCCAAAATACCGAGGAGCTTTTTCTTTCCAAACCTGGCCAAAAAACCGAGGATCTCCCGACCAAAAAATCGAGGAGCTTTTTCTTTCCAAATCCTGGCCAAAAAACCGAGGATCTCCCGGCCAAAAAACCGAGGAGATTTTTCTTTCCAAATCCCTACCAAAAAATCGAGGATCTCCCGGCCAGAAAACCAAGGAGCTTTTTCTTTCAGAATCATGGCCAAAAAACCGAGGATCTCCAAAACCCAAGGAGCTTTTTCTTTCCAAATTCCGGCTAAAAACCGAGGATCTCCCTGGCAAAACCCAAGGAGCTTTTTCTTTCCAAATCCCGGCCAAAAAATCGAGGATCTCCCTGGCAAAACCCAAGGAGCTTTTTCTTTCCAAATCCCGGCCAAAAAATCGAGGATCTCCCTGGCAAAACCGAGGAGCTTTTTCTTCCCAAATCCCCAAAAAAAAAAGCCGAGGATCTCTCTACTCAATCCTGATTTGATTGCTTAGATATGTGTCACAACTAACTCACGAAATTTCCTAGTAAAAACTGGGGCAAAAAATTTCGTTCGTTTGTTTGTTTTGGTATCTTACGCAGGTCGATCTCAAGACACAGGGTGCGAGATGACCAATGGAATGAGTCTCAATCCAGAATCAAGAAAAGAAGAAAAGAACGAAAACAAAGAACTCAAATGCGAAGCAAGTAAGGGTGGGGATTGCTCAAAATCTGATTGAAGTCACAAGCTCTGCTGACCCTGTTTTGGCGTAATGCTGCATGAAGAAGTAAACACCTACAACTTGCGAGCATCAAGATTCAGATCGAAGTCCACAGCAAAATCAGCTAAGACTCAAGATCAAGTTCAAGATAATTATATATAGGAATCTTGTAACTCATAGTTGATAGGCATAGCTAGCTTAGCTTTGATTTTTCTTTTGGTGTAATAAGGAGGTCAGCAAGCAGTAGCAGCAGCAGTATCAACAACAATGAAATCACAGCTCCTGGTAGTCCCAGCTACCAAAACTTCCAGAACTACATTGACTTGATTCCTTTATAGATAAGGATATGTAGACAACCTTTGAAGCAGGGTTTGATCACACGGTTTTCAAAATGCTTCCCATGGAGTGTTGAGCAGGCAAAAATCCTCATGGTGCTCATTTATCTTTGCCCGAAAACCCTTCGTGTCTTCAAGCAAAGAGGGGCAGCTATGAGCACGTGATTTTTGCCACGCTTAAATTACTCCTATAAAATTCCTTAGAATTAGGATTTTTCTTTATTATTTGAATTTTTAGGAATTAATTGCAAGATTTTGTGTCTTGTTTGCATTTTTAGTTGCCATAATTCATAAAAAGGTACAAAAATAGCGCGTTTGCATTTAGAATTCGATTTTATATTTTTAGTTTTGCTAGTTAATTAATATTACTAAAATAAGAGAAAAATACCAAAAAAATAAATCTTTTACATTTCTTGTCACTTTTTGCTTAATTTTTCTCTTTAAAATTAGGATTTAGTTCATTTTTGAAAATTAATTAGTTTGGGAGTTAAATTAGGTTTTGTTAATTTGGCAAAGAAAATAAATAGAATAAATAAATAATAATAGAAAAAAGGAAAGAAAAGAATGGAATTAGAAAATTAAAAGGAAGAAAGTGGTCACAATAAAATTGGGCCAAAATTGGCTTAGCCAAAGTCAAAAACCCCTAAAGCCAGACCAAACCCCAACCCCAAACACCCATTAACCCGGCCTCCCCCCCCCCCCAATTCAAAACTATGTCGTTTTGGGGGCAAATCAATCTGGACCCTTTATCCTTGCCCAATCCGACGGACCTGCTTAAATCTTTAATTAACATAAAACTGTCCAAATTTCTCCATCAAACCCTAGACATAACTCCTCTTCCTCGTACCCTCCCCCGTCTCCAGCCGCCACCGCGTCCCCACCACTCCTCCGCCGTCCGCCGGCGGCGGCGAAGCCCCAAATCACCCCAAAATTTCGCCACAAACTCTCCTTCTTGTCCTCTTTCCAACCACCAAAACAATTCCCTTTGAATCTATACCAATATCCTCGAATCTTCAATCGAAATTTTTCGGCCAAAACTCTACTTTGTCCAAATCCGACCAAAAATACACCCCAATCTCCCCTCGTCCTTCTCTTTCCATATCTAGTATTGGTTTTCCCCGAATCATAGTCAAATGGCTCGAATATTGAATCTAAATTCTCCGGCCAAAACCTTACCTTGTCCAAACGGCCCCAAATTCATACCCTACACTCCCCTGACCTCCCTCATCCCTAATCCCTAACCAAAACCCCTCAAATCCCGCTGGAACTCGCCGAATCTCAAATCTAGGGTTCATGGGTTCGAACCTATTTTCGGAGGTTTTGAAGTCAGCTGATTTTTGGTTAATGTTATATGCCTATTTCTGACGAAATAGACAAATAACATTAACCGGAAAACAATCTCGATGGTTTAATCATATCAAGTCTGAGAACAGTGAGTATCTCAAATTCCTTCTTCCTTTTTCTTAAATATATGTGTTCATCTAGTGTAATTGTTTGTTTTTGTTCCAATTTGATTTGAATTTCAGTAATTGTTTCATGTTAGTTTAATTTTGATTTTTTCTTGTTCTGTTTTTGATTTCGGTAACTTTGATGTTAGGGTTTTCGATTTAATTTTGATTGTAAATTGTTTCTGAATTTCAGTAATTTCGATATTTTTGTTTTGATGGATTCGAATTGTAGTGTAGTTTGATTTTATTTTAGTCTTGATTTGATTCTGTTTTGGTGTTAGTTTTAATTTCGATTGGATAAGCATTAGTTGGATTCCCTATTAGCTTTTGTTTCTTAGCTAGTCTAATTTTGTGTTTCAAATCTGTTTTGGGTGTTGTTTGATTTTGTTTGAATGAATTAATAATTTTGTTAGTTTATTTAGTTTAGTTTTAATTGTTTAGTCAATTTAGTGTTCATTTCCATTTAATTAGGCTTAAGGTTTGGATATAGCTGAATAACTTAGCCTTCAATTAACCATAGTTGAATTTTAACTAAGAAAAATTAGTTTGGGTTTGGTTGGTAATTCTAGAGGCAATCAAGGGTAGTTTAGGCATCCAAAATGGGCTGGTTTGTTAAGAACCAGCAATTTTAAAACAAAAGCAAGGGTAGTATAGGTATTCCATAGGTAGAAGAACACCCTAGGGCCTTCTAGAAGGGTGCCTTAGTGTAAGTTTCTGCATTTTTAATGCAGTAACTTGGGTAACAAGCAATAACTTTAGGGTTTAACAACCAATTTCTGAAAATAAAAAGGGAAAAAATAGGAAAATATTTCTAGAACATTCTGCCCCCTTTCTTTGCATATAAAAGACAGCCCTAGTGCCTTGATTAACAAGTTTAGATCCCTAAAAATTCCAAAATCCCTTCCAGCTTATAATTTCCTCCCAAAACCCTCCTCTTAAGAGCTGAAAGCTCAAATTTGAATTTCAAATTCAAAGAAATCCAAATCTGAGTTCTAGTAGCAAACACTTTCATTTTTAGATCTAAAATTTCCAGAAAAAAAAAACTAACAAAACTCTAAAAAACCAAAAATATTGTTCCATTGAAATATTTATATTAATTTCTAGTTTTAGTGTTTGGATTCACATCATTTATCTTAATTTGTGGTTGCTGAAAGTTGCTGAAGGTTTCAGAGAATTCCTAGTTCACTTTTGAGTAAATTTTAGATCAAACAAGTGTATTTGGGGTTATCTTGTTGCTGTTGATTCCTGTTATTATTTCCTTGGTGCTGTGGTGCTATTTTGGTTTAAGAGTTAATTCTATTTGCTGATGCTATAAGCTGCTAGTTGTTGTTGTCCGTCACTGCTGATCACTCCTTCTCTTATTTTGTTTCATTATCCAGGTACAAAGCTCTAAACCAAGGCGATATACCTTTGACTTGAGAAGTGAAATGGAAATCCAATTACTTTTGGCTTGATGTTATGTAGTTTAGTTGACTCCAGTTTTAATAATTAAGTGTTGTAATTGGACTGGACTATATGGACTTTGATTTGAGTTAGTGAGAGCCATGTTAGCTATACATTGATATTATAATTTGTTTGATACTGACTTATAATTTCGTAAAATATTGTAGTGCATTAGGATTAGTCATATAAGTAATAATAAAGAATCTCATGTGCTACAGTTACTGCTTCTTGTGTTAATAAACAGTTGTCCACAATTCTGTGATTAAATAATAGTAGAAGTAGTATTATAATTAAGGCAAACAGTTATAGTCAACTTTGAGATCACATATTCGACATTCCAGCACGTTAAATAGGTCTTAAGTTTAATTACATTAACACGCAATCAAGCTTCTAATTGTTTGTACTGTGTCCAGATTAAGTGTCAAGTTTAGACTTAGGCAGTAATGATATGGAAATTGGAGTTCCCCTCTCCTGGTTGGTCTGATCCATGAATTGAATGTCTTAAAATTGACAGCTAAATTGTTTGGGCCCGTCGATAGGCCCAGGGTGCGTAGCCCAAGCTATTTGGACTCCAATGTGAATGAGGATGATCCATTTGAAGCTTGTGTTGAAACCCAGGCTAGTACCAGTCCACTTAGCCCACTGACAACACCTTTGGTCGTCAGGCCAATTTCAAAACCCAAGTTGAAGGCCCAAATTTGCTTTAAGCTAAAATCCAATAAATTGTATTCGGAACTTGGGGGATTATTCGCAAATATAAATTTGGGTTTCGAATTAGGTGGCGGGTTCAAATTAAAAGGGTCCTCCTTTTTGTTTGAATTCGGACTTGAATTCGAGGCTTGAATTTATAAATGTAAATTAATTAGCCCTCTTAGAGATAAATAATAGATAGAAAATTTTAGTTTGCTTTAGGTTGGACTTAAATAATAAATCGAGATGAGCCTCGCCAAACAAAAATACAGAAATCGTGGGGCCCTCATTAATTGCTTAATTAAAAATACTTAGAATTTGGGGCGTGCCGTTTAGCGAATTTTACGACCTTCTACAAAGTTGAAAAAAACGTTAGTCACTTTAGGCGCGCTTTTAATAATTCCATCTTCCTAAACTCGGGTGCACATTTATGTGACCCAAATCCAAATCCCAACGAAGTCAAAATGTGTCGAAAACCGTGGGTACATTTATGTGACGTGGTTCGAGACGCCTTTTCACGACGTTGCAATTCTCTTTAAAAAATAATAATAAAAGCGGTGTTTTCAAGTTAAAAGAACCTAAGTCAAAAACATGTAATAAAATCAGATTTTAGCCATTTATAATAATTTAAGCGACCTGCTAGAACCACGGGATCCGAGGTTGCCTAACACCTTCCCTCGGGCCAACAGAATTCCTTACTTAGAATTTCTGGTTTGCAGACTCCATTCAGGAAGTCAAAAATTTCCTCGATTTGGGATTTAAGTTAAACCGGTGACTTGGGACACCATAAGCCAATCCTTTCCGAAGTGGCGACTCTAAATCAAATAAATAATCCCATTTCGAATAATGTCACTTAAATTAGAAAAACTCCCTTATACATTTATCCTTCGGGGTTGGTGTGTAAAAAAGGAGGTGTGACGCATACTAATTTATGATTCCTTTGGGAAGGATCTGACTGTACACGCCTGTGTCATCTGGCATCTATGATTTTGATAATGGCGAACACGATGTCGGACACATCGATGTTGAAATTGTATTCTTATAAGCGAGATGCCTCAGTCGGTCTCGCATACCTATCAAACCTGGCTCTGTTTATTAGTCCCCGAGAATTCTGTCCTCGGTCTATCTTTCTATCATTGCGAGGTGGGTTACGCCTCGGGGCGTTCCATCTGTCTTCGGTGTATGGTTGATACCTTTCTTTGTTTCGCTTTGACTCCTTCGCCAGGAGCCTGCTTTGGTATACTTAGCCCAGGGGAGCTCCCAGCTGGTCAACTTCGACCCTATTCTTTGACTGTATCAGTTGTGGACGTCCGACTAGTTCACGATAGGATATTCGACCAGATTCTCTTTCAGCTGCTTCAAAGCCACCGAGCTTCGCTCATTGAGACCTCGGGTGAAGGCCTGCACTGCCCAGTCGCAAGAAACTAGTGGTATTTCCATTCGTTCCATTTGAAAGCAAAATACAAATCATCGCAGCATCTCGTTCTACCTTTGCTTGATTTTGAAGATATCGGATCTCCTTATGGCCACCTTGATGGCCCCGACTTGCGCCTTTATGAAGGAATCTGCTAGCATGGCAAATGACTTGTTTATGGAAAAATCAGGGGTCCAATTTCCCGTCTTTAAAGCATTTCAGAATATCGCCTCGAAGCCTCGAGGCTACAAAGATGAGCTCAAGTCTTCTCCCTTGGAGCCCGTCGGCACCCGGCCTTAAGAGGACGTCGGTCAGGGATAAAGTAAAAATAGGAGTTCCCAAGACGCGACTAAGTATGTCGCGGCTGAGACTGACAAAGCCTAGCCAGGCTATTTTGAGCCCTACTCAGAGCGTCATTTCTGGTCGTCCCATCTCCGTGCCTTTACAGCTAATGTATGCCTTACCGTATAAGTTTTCCCCTTTCTATATAAAGGGGATTTTTACCATTTTATAGGGATGGATATTGCTCCAAAGGCTCTACATGAAATATATGATAACTCTCTCTCTTTCTCTCTAATACACTCTCTTGACATTGTTGTTATATTTTATTATCTTCATTCTTTTTCCATGTTCAATGCTTATTCATTGCTTATCATTGGCCATAAAGTGCCTCCTTTAATATTTTTGCATCTGTTTGCCCTTCCCTAATTCCCCCTGATAGCTCGAGCCCTAGCTCGAGACCCGATCTCGAGGCCCCAAATTGACTAGCTCGAGGCCCCGAACGGATATCTCTCAGTTCAATTACTGCTTTACTTTGGCTTGCGTCTGACCCTTTAAGTACACACACATAACATCAACTGCTCCATAACTACCATAAAAATAGCTCACGTATTTTTAGAGTCCCATCAATAAATTTAATTGTTATTACCATTTTCGCAGTAAACAGTTTGGCACCCACCGTGGGGATAAAAATAATAGTGATTATTTTCTTGCTAGTTTCGTTACACAACGCAAGTTATCTTTCACACTTCTTCTTTTCCAAGATCTTTGATTTTAGGTCAAAATGTCTAGCTCAGTGAATAGAGTTGAGAAGAACAACCTCGAAAACCATGGAGAGAACAGTGTAGCAGTTCCAATCATCGTCGTCCCACCACTGAATCCCGATAACGTGCTAGCAGAAACGGGTTCACAAGACGTACAACAGGTCGACGAAACCTCACACACCGATATAATCATACAACAAGACAACCAATAGGAATCCCAATAAAAAAGCATCTTGGGAAGAGGAGGAAATTTTCCTTCATGATATCTTTGAAATGTTTCAGGCACAATAGCTGGCTATCGCCCAACTGCAAAGCCATCCAAAAACTCCCAGCACCATAGCACCTGGAACATCTCCCCCGACCGAACAGGTACCAGAGAGACTGAGCAATAATGGTTCGATAACCGACCCTTATATCGTAAAAATGCTCGAGGATCTTTCCAGAAGGATCGACTCGGGCGAGAAAATGATAGCATGCAACGATAAGAAGGTCGAAACTTACAACTCCAGGGTCGACCAAATCTCGGGCGCGCCCCCTACCCTGAAAGGTATAGAGTCGAGGAAGTTCATGCAGCGGCCATTCCCGGAGGAAGTAGCTCTGAAACCCATCCCAAAGAAGTTCAGAATGACAGAACTCCCGAAGTACAACAGGACCTCAGAACCCAACGAGCATGTTACCGCCTATACGTGTGCAGTAAAGGGCAATCACATAAAAGATGACGAGATCGAGTCCGTCTTACTAAAGAAATTCGGGGAAACACTCTCAAAGGGGGCCATAATGTGGTACCATAATCTAGCTCTCAACTCCATAGACTCATTCGCCATGCTGGTAGACTCCTTCATAAAGGCACACGCCAGTGCCATAAAAGTATCAACGAGGAAATCTGATATATTCAAGATCAGGCAAAGGGAGAACGAAATGCTGTGAGAGTTCGTGTATCACTTCCAAACGGTACGAATGGAACTATCCCCAGTCTCCGATGACTAGGCGGAACATGCCTTTACTCAGGGCCTGAACGAGTGGAGTTCTATGGCCTCGTGGCAGCTGATAGAAAATGTAATCGAGTATCCTGTTGTAACCTGGTCAGATGTCCAAAACCGATACCAGTAAAAAATCAGGGTCGAGGATGATCAATTGGGATCCCCTTCGGGCTCAGTATACCCAAATAGGATCTTAGCAATGGAGTCAAAGCCAAATAAAGAAATGCATTGGCGATACACCAAGGACAGGAGAAATGTCCACAGACGCAATCTACCTCGTAACGACCGACCAGTCAACCAAGGGCAAATCCCCGAGTGTTCATTAATAAAGCCGGATTCGACAAAAAGACAGGGCCAATAGGGGCTCCACGCCTATCAGAATACAACTTCAATGTTGATATTTCAGACATCGTGTTCGCCATCCGCAAAACCAAGGATACCTGATGGCCTAGAACTATACAATTGAGTCCCTCCCAAAGGAATCATAACTTGGTATGCGAATTTCACAATACGCATGGCCACAAGATCGAGGATTGTCACCAGCTACGAGAGGAAGTGGCCAGGTCATTCAGCAAAGGTCATCTCATAGAATTCTTGAGTGACTGAGCCAAACATCAGTTCTGAGAAAGAGAGGTGGCAAAGAAGAATGAAGTAAACGAGCCACGACATGTTATCTACATGATATTAGGGGGCATCGACGATCTTTAAGAACCCATGATGAGATGGAAAAAAATATCCATCACCAGATAAAAATGAACTCGAGGATACGTACCCGAAGATTCCCTCACATTCAGCGAGGAGGACTCCGAGACCCTACCTCAACCTCATAACAATGCACTGGTAATCTCTTTCCTCGTAAATACATTTAAGATAAAACATGTACACGTGGACCCAGGTAGCTTAGCCAACATTTTCAGGTCAAAGGTAACAGAGCACCTCGGACTACTAGACCAAATCATGCCCACCACTCGAGTCCTCAACGGATTTAACATGTAGAGGGAGATTACAAAAGGAGAGATCACTCTACCAGTCAGCGTGGCTGGCACGACCCAAAATGCGAAATTCCATGTCATCAAAGGAGACATGAGGTATAACGCCTTTTTGGGCGACTATGGATATACTGAATGAGAGTGGTTCCTTATACCCTTCACCCTATGATCAAATTCTGAAAAAAGGACAGAATTAAAATCATCTACAGGGAGCAGCACGCGGCAACGGAAATGTTCCTAGTGCACGATGTGGCACCGGCGCCAATATCTCCACTCTCCAAAGAGCCTAAGGATATTCAAAATACATCTTCAGCTAAGCCCAATTGAACACTGTGTAGGACCATACCGAGTCCTCACCAAAAACAAGAGAGGCGTACCAGACATAAAACGACGCCATGCATCCCGCAATAAGGTATAACTATCTCCTGTTTAAGTTTATATTTTATACTAATGCTTTATACAAGCACTCGATCAATGCGGTCAAATATGCATGCCCAGCCCGAAGATCCTAAGATTTTAAAGACATCCGTTGCACTTTTTTCCTTCGACTGCGCTTTTTCCTGAAGAGGGTTTTGCCGGGAAGGTTTTTAACGAGGCAACACCTATATGCTACCTAACGGGAATCCAATAGGTCCTCAAGGATTCTTTTGCTATCAACCATGAGTGCCTAAGGATGCCCCTTTGGAAGATCATCCGCTCTGGAGAGACAAGAACTGCCAAACGGGAACCCAATGAGGAAATAATGTAACGGACCAAACGGTCGAATCAACCATATCCGCTCAATCGAGACCCAGATGGCGGAGGCATATGTACTAATGTCAAATAATCAAAGAGTGCCTTTTTTCCAACATGACTCATGCTCACAGGAAAACCCAGCATTTTTGCCAGAACGATTCTTCCATCAGATTTTATCCGTGGAAGGGTTTTGCTTGCAAGGTTTGTTAATGACGCAGCACCTATATGCTACCTAAGGTGAATCCAACAGGTCCTTAAGGCTTCTTTTTTTATCAATTACGAGCACCGAAGGATATCCTTTCAGAAGGTCATCCGCTCAGAAGAGCCATCGAATGCCAAACAAGGTCCCAATGGGAATACGATGTACCAAACCAAAGGGTCGAATGAACCGTGTCTGCACAGTTGAGCCCCGATAGTGGGAGCACATGTACTAGTGCCAAGTAATCAAAGAATGCTTTTTTCCAACATGACTCATGCTCCAAAGAAAACCCAGCATTTTCACTAGAATGATTCCTCCATCAAAAAACGTCCTGAATACTCGGAAACTGGCATCAATAATTTGGCACCGCATGACCTTAGTGTCGAAACTCTAGACTAATAAGCCCTCAACGAGGCAACACAGAAATCATTAACTATTTCCAAAAAGAAAGCATCCCGAATACTCGGAGATTGGCGCTAAAGAACTCAGCATACGCATGACCTCAGGGTTGGAATCTCCAAAGTCCTATGCCCTCAATGAGGCAATCCTGGGCTCATAAGTAAGGGATCTTAAGCCAAAACGAACTCGATGACTCGGAGACTATTGCCAATCTCCATTTAGAGATAAACCCGAGGCTGTAAGACCACAAATGGGCAAACTCGGTCTTGAAAAACTTAAATAAAGCAACGACACAAACTGTAAGACCTCATAAGGCATGAAAGTTTTGTAAGACCTTATTACATGCATAAAATTAATATCGAAGTTCATGCTATATATCGAATTTTAAAGAACCCTAAAAAGGCATACCCTCAATATAGACACCTAAACTACTATACTTGGGACAAAAAAAATGGCTCGGGCCAAACATAAATGACTGCGGTCATACAGCTACACCAGCCAAACTAACGCGACTCGGGGACACTTGACCGTGCTATAAATCATAGGCCAATACTTTGAATCTAATTCGAAAAGAACCAGTTAAACAAGATACCCTCAACAAGCAAAAGGACTTCGATCATGTCAGCTCCAAATCATAAGGCTTCGAGCTACTCAACCTACGAGCCATGAGGTTCTCGAACATCGTCGCTAAAAAATGGGAATCGAGGTTCTTCCTGTACCAACGACATGTCATGCAAAATTATTGCAAAAGTCCATAATGAGAGGAAAATAAAGCCTACACACGCGTATGGATGATGCTTAAGAGCCATTCTTGCCAGCCTAATGAGCCTCAGGGCCACACACACACCTAAGGGCGAAGTGTAAGAGCCATTATTGCCAGCTTACATAAATGATCGCTTCAATCAAACGCGTAAGAACCATTGTCGCTAGCCTAACGAGCCTCAGGGCCGCCCATACACCTAAGGGCAAAGCGTAAGAGCCATTGTCGCTAGCGTAATGAGCCTATGGGACACACACACGCCTAAGGATGAAGAATAAGAGCCATTGTCGCCAGCCCAATACTAACGTAAAACTGGAGGATCGACTAAGTTCGAGTCGCAGCTGGAGTCGGAGCCTATATCTAAAAGAGATAAAACGTAAGGGCCACCGGCCCATGCAAACATAAAAATCTTGAAAGATATATGAGCTCGACTCAAAACCTAGCTTAGAGACTCTACCCAAAATAGTTAAACAAAAGCATAAGTGCTCAAATGCCTGCTTACAACTAAGGTCGCACCGACCAGGTATGTAAGAGCCCCCGGGCCCGCCTAATAAGCCCTAGGGCCGTATCATAGATTTGATAATTCTCACTGACTCTTAAACCAATCCACATATCCATAAGAGAAACAAAAGGGGGTATAGAAGAACAAAAAAGCCGCAAAAGGGTGTTTCTTTTCAGGTACCTATGCGGAAAAATACATTCTCCATCTACAAACATACTCTAAAAAGGTATTACATATGGGACAACGAGGTCTATGCCCTGCCCCTGAGAGCTACGGCCTCTCGGCCTCATCATCACTCTCTTCGGCATCAGACATAAGTAATCGAGCATTGTGCTTGTCCGCCCTCACTCGCGCCAACTCTTCTGAGAATGAGTTGGGCATATTCTTTGATCTTCTCTCCACGATCAAGGACACTCTTTAACTTGGCTTGGGCATCGGTAGTGTCCTTCAAATGAAGCACCATTTCTTGATCGGCCTTAGTACAGTTCAATACGGCTTCAGTGTGAGCATCAACGATCCCAGCCCTAACCTTTGAAAGTTCGGATTAAAGCTTTGTGATCATATCTGCTTGAACTAAAGCGTTGCCATGAGCTAAGCGAAGTTGGACCCCAAGGGCCAAAATTTTTGTCGATGCATCTTTATCCTCTAAGGCTTGGACCTGCGCCCGAGGTCTCAGCTTGATACAATCATTTCTGATTCGATCGGCCTCGTCCCTAAGATGCTCCAAGGCCTCCTTTTTTTGTGGTTGAGGTTGGCGAAGAGTTAAAAAGCAAAATGCATACTCAACCAGGACGTGAAGTTACCTACTCCATAAAATAGCTGTCGTAATTCAAGATCCAATACACCTCACATTGCCAGTATGCCAACTCAGTTTCCTTCTCCTCGAAAAGGAGCCAAAGGGATCTACCCTCATCCAAAGCTTTCCAGAGCCTAGATCCATGACGGAGCAGCTCAAACCTAAGCCTGTCAAAGACCTACAAAATGAAAAATCGGTAAGAAAGGTAAGACGCGGATTTAAGAGGCCTATGACAAAGCTCACCCAAAGGTGAAGTCGGAAGACTTCCTCGAAGGTCGACCACATATCTGTTGATCTAGCCCCTCGGCCACGAATAATCAACCCTGATCAAAACACAATCGTTCGAAGGAATCATTTTTCAAGAACCAGTAACCTCGGGCATGATAGGCTTGGGCTTGGGCGATTGGCCTCGTCCCTAAGATGCTCCAAGCCCGACCGTGTTTTGCATTGCCACAAGCGCCATCTCCTTGCAAGTACATTTCCAGCGTACTATTGACATCCTTTAGCTCTAAAGCCGATAACCCCTCCTGCTCTCCGGAGGGGCACTAGTTCTCCTTCTGAGGCTCTCTGATACCCATAACAATAAGATTAATACATAAAAAGAGGAATGTCTCTCCAAATAAACAAGGGACAAGGGTAAGGCAATGTACACACGCACTATGGCATTTTGCTTCCCAATTGCCCCGAGATGCAGCTCGCCACCTACGCTCGTCGCAAGTCGAGTGGGTCACCAACCTCCGGAGCCAACTAGGTAGATCAGGAACTTCATCTGGCGCCCACTAAATTGCTGCAGAACAGAAGGAAACATGATTACGAGACTAGGTACAATATGAATAAATCTGAAGAAGCACGGGATGCTCAACTTACGCGTATAGTTCCATTCTTCGGGGAATAGCATAAGCTCTACTAGGATAACATCGGTCGTCCGGACCTGGATGAAGTGACTAGCCCACTCCTGATCTCCGCCTTCACCATCATCAACAATAAAAGGCGTAGACAAATGTCACCTCAAGGTTAGCAGACCTCGGTGGTAAAAGGGCTGGTACATCCTGACTGAATTCAAGCTCCGCCTTTTCCACGAAAAACCTCATCATCAACACAATTCACCAAAATGACGGGTGTACCTATGCCAAGGTAACCCGATACTTTTCATAGAAGTCGAGTGTGACCCTATCAAGAGGTCCCAGTGTGAAGGGATACATATAGACATTCAAGAACTCATCAGTAGTGTTAGCGATACCCTCGTCTGTGGCAAACACCTGTAGCGCTACCTCCTCTCCCTATCCGCAATCTCTCATCACCAACTCAAGGTGCTCCTCCCTTGTCAAAGACTAGAGGAACTAAAGTAGGAACCTACACAAACACTTTGGTAATAAGGTAACAAAGCTCTCGACGCCGAAATGGAAGGAAATATCTTAAAAAGTTGATCTACCAAAAAGCAGAAACAACCCTATATATGTGTAGAAACATCAACGACCTGTCTGCCTGATATATACCCCGAGAGGCTAATGATTTCGAATGACAGTCCCGAGGTAATACTCGACCTCGAGAAACTCTAACAACATGAACCTAGGCTTCAAGAAGCCAACAAACACCATCTCCAATCCTGAGGTGGTACTCGACCTCGAGGAACTCCATCAACCTGAAACTAGGCTCCAAAAAACCCCCAATACCATTATAGGGCCCGAGATAGTAGCTAATCTTGAAGGGTCCCCCCGAGGAGTGGAACATATAATTCGAGCTCCGCTCATAGAGGCTTGACCTCAAGACACCGCCTAAATTTGTGTAACCCATCATATAGGACCTATCTACAGCGTCTTAAAAGGGTTATCTGCACCAAGTTCAAAGAAACTCTAGGTGTCCGAAGAGAATCGTCACTCAGACACCGCCCTCAAGAATATCAAGTCTAAAAATACTATCTCTATGAGATTCAAGGGTCCTGACAACCCGAGTCTATCGGACAACTTCAAGCTCGGTCCAGGAAAAAATAGTGGGCTCAGAAGAGAGTCATTTCTATCAAATAGAGCTGAGAAAAATACTCGCGTTCGAGCTAGATATTGATAATCATTGGTAGAAGCATACATTCAGGATCCTCACAGAATTCAAAGGAATATGGCAAACATCAAAGGTAGAAGTCAAAAATGATCTTTATATTTATGGGAATTTGCTTACAACGGCCCTCGAGGGGTCCTTACATATGATCAAAAATCTTACTAAGTGTCCCTAAACAGAAGCAAAAAGGCAAAAGGGGATACATAGCGAAAGATCGAAAACCTAGCCTATTCTCAAAGGTGCAACTTTGGCGACAACATCTCTGGGTATCATTCCTTGGGGCACTTGACCTCAAAGACAATATCTTCCAAAGAGCCATTCCCTTAAAGCCAAAACTCGACCCCCCTACGAATGACATCTTCAAAAGGGATGATGCAGAAAGGGAAAGCGATGGAGAAAAGAAAATTAACGTGGGGGAAGCCAGAAGAAGCAAAGATGTGGCTGGGTGAAAAATATGGCTGATGCGAGTCTTCGAGTACCGATATTGAAGGGCCACTTCTTAAGGATGTTGCCCCGACACGTGATACAAAAATTAGTAGATGAGCGCCACTACACCTCGAGTCCAAAAGGCGTGCAATACACCGAGCCGGACATGAGGGTGAGCAGCGGAGAATAGTCCGAGCGCCCTCATGAGCAGCGGTGTAGAGTCCAAACATCCACCTGTACAAGAAGAAGTCAGTTGACCTTGTATGTTCGTCTCGGGACAACAACAACAATAACAACAACAACGGCGAAACAGCAAAATCTCTCTCAACATAAGGATGTTCAGGGGTTAAACCTTGGCACGACTGATATAAGCTCGGCCAGACGATCGAAAAGCCCTGAACCTCAATCATGGAGAAAGATGGTTAAGGATTGAATAAGGGAAGATGTGGCAAATATAAGAAGGAACATGGGTAAAATATTAATCCTAAGAGGCTTCCATTTATAGGAAAAAGTGTAGGGGAAGCGTAACCGGCAGTGTCATTATCATCTTCGAAAAGTGTTATAGCAGGCGCGTTTAATACGTCTAGGGGAGCTGAATCAAAAGGCAGCATTATGATTTTGGTGGATGAGAAACAACAAGGCTTTGAACAACCTTGGAAGGGTGAAACAATGTAACATTTTTGGTTATCATGACGGCTTATGTCACATGATGGGTTTTTAGTATGGCATCACAATAGAGAGCCCGAAGAGCCAGGCATCAAATTCATTTCCTATCACTTCAATCTAGGAAACGAGAAGACTATCTGTATACGACAAAATTGGAGGGTCCAATTTCCCGCCTTTAAAGCATTTTGGAAGATCGCCTCGAAGCCTCGTGGCTGTAAAGATGAGCTGGAGTATTCTCCCTTGAAGACCGTCAACACCCGGCCTTAAGTGGATGTCGGTCGGGGCTAAAGTAAAAATGAGAGTTCCAAAGACGCGGCTAAGCATGTCGCGGCTAAGTCTAACAAAGCCTAACTAGGCTATTCTAAGCCCTACTCGGGGCGTCATTTCCAGCCATCCCATCTCCATGCCTTTACAAATAATGTATGCCTTACTATATAAGTTTTCCCCTTCTATATAAAGGGGATTTTTAACATTTTATAGGGACGGATGTTGCTCTAAAGGCTCTACATGAAATATATGATAACTCTCTCTCTCTTTCTCTCTAATACACTCTCTTGACATTGTTGTTCTATTTTATTATCTTCATACTTGTTTCACGTTCATTGCTTATTTATTTCTTATCATCGGCCATAAATAGCCTCCTTTAATATTATTGCATCTGTTAGCCCTTCCCCAATTCCTCGTGATAGCTCGAGCTCAAGCTCGAGACCCGACATCGAGGCCCCAAATTGACTAGCTCGAGGCCCCGAGTGGCTATCTCTCAGTTCAATTACTGCTTTACTCTAGCTCACGTCTCACTTTTTAACTACACACATATAGCATCAACTGCTCCATAAAAATAGATCACGTATTTTTAGAGTCCCATCAATAAATTTAATTTTTATTACCATTTTCACAGTAAACAAGTCTGTAAAGTTCGGGGCCAAGTTATGATGCCACATCATTGCCCATTTGGAAAGTGTTTCTCTGAACTTTTTCTGTAGGACGGACTCGATCTCGTCGTCCTTTAGCTCTTTTCCCTTTACTACAAAAGTATAGGAGGTAACGTGCTCGTTTGGTTTTGAGGTACCATTATATTTTTTAATGTCTAGCATTATGAACTTCTTCAGAATGCATTTCGGGGCCGCTTCCTATGGGAACGACTTCTGTATGAACTTCGTTGAGTCTACACTTTTCAAGATTGGAGACGCTCCTGGAATTTGGTCGACCCTGGAGCTGTAAGACTTGAACTTCTTATCGTTGGCTTCTATCATTTGCACGCCTGATTCGATCTTTCTATTGAGGTCCTCGAGCATCTTTACGATGGAAGGATCGGCTATCGACTCATTACTGCTTGATCTCTCCGATACCTGTTCGGTCGGGGAAGCTGTCCCGGGTGCTACTGTGGGCGCCAAACTGTTTACCGTGAAAATAGTAATAACAATTTGGTTTGATTATTGGACTCTAAAAATACCTGATCTCTTTTATGGTAGTTGTTAAGCAGTTGATGTTATGTATGCGAGACTTAGAAACAAAATAAGAGTTAAGGATATACTGATAATCAAACCGATAGGCTAACAATCGGGGCCTCGAGCTTGTCGACTCGGGGGCCTCGAGGTCGATTTAAAAGCTCAGTGGTGAGCAATCGAGGGTGATCAGGGTATGACAAACAGTTACAATACAATTAACAAAGGCTCTTTATAGGCAATGATAAGCAATAAATGAAGAACAACAATGGAGATAATAAATGAGAGCAATAATATCAATAGAATATATTAGAGAGTAGATATAATGTTCTTGTATGTTTTGTGTAGACCAACTAAAGAAACAGAGGTTCTGAAAGTGTCAATGATCCCCCTTATATATTAAGGGAATCCCATCATAGTACAAAAATCATTAATTACAAAGATGATGAGATAGGACAACTAGATATGACACCCTGATTTAGGGTTAGGGCAGTCTGCTAGGCTCTGTCAGTCCTAGACGTGTACCTTGGGAACTCCCCAATTTTACCATATCCATGGTCAACATTGTTCCAAGGTCAAACGTCAACAAACCTCGACGGAGGAAACTTGACCATAGCCTTGTAGCCTCGAGGCTTCGAGATGATCTTTCGAGGTGCCTCAGTGACGAGAAATTGGACCCTCCGATTTCACCGTATACAGAAACCAATATTCTACAAAAAATGAACATCACCTTCCCTATTTGTGATAAATCCCATATGTTACCAAAAGTCACAAAACAACCCAAACAACAATAGTATAATTCACAATAAGCTCTTCGATTAGTTCAACAACACTTTTGAGCGGCAAGCTCGATTTACTATTAACAAAATAATGTTTGAATAAAATTACTTTACCATGAATACTCCTAAAACATATATAACATAATAATTGTGCTTACCATATAGTTTTCAACCCAAAACATTATTAGCATAATCTTCAAATATAGTCCACACGCCTAGTACCTTATCCTTTATCGTCAACATCTTATTTTTCATGTTATCTTCTTCAGTGCACTGAATTCGCCCATAGATAATCTTAAAAACAACATCCACAACATAATAAAACTATTTATAACTATTTTCAGCCACAACAAACCATATATATAACGTCAACACAACCCCAAAAAAAAGATAATGATTCATTATGCCATGTCAATACTATCTTGTAGATTTTAACTCAAACAACTCAACCTACAAATGATTGACCTTAATATCAACCAAGAAAATGATCTGCATACTTTAGGCAGTAGATACAACTTGAAATCCCTAGTTGTTGTACCTCACAACAACCCTTAATCACACTACAACACTATAAGAGTTGTATTCTCTTCTTGAATAAACTTTTGTATTCGAGTTGGTGTGTAAGCACTTTTATTTCGCCTTGGAACTCTAATATATATGAAGCAGGGACTGATTCTTAGCTTAAACATAAATAACCACACGAAATATGATTTTACTTACATTTGAAGGACAATCCAAAGCAACCACAAGATGAAGAACTACGATCTAGCGTAGGATTCATGTTTTTATCTTAGGTTTTCACTCTAGAATCATGGAGGAACACTTGGAGAGTATTTATGGGGGTTAGGAACTGTTTTGGATGGGAAAAATGAGTTAAAACGCCATATAATTGACTTAAATACATGGTGAAGTTTCACACTGAAAATGTGGATCCCATGGGAGCTGCTTGTGCGGTCTCACGACAATGCAAATATCTCTCTACTCCGATGTCGTGTCGATGAGCGGTTAAATGCATTAGAAACAAGACTAGTAGATATTAAATTTAGTAAGTATATCACCCCATAATACCTAGTATATTTTGAGAAAATCTCAGCTACATTTGACCTATTGTTTAGCAAATTTATGAATGTAACTTGTGATAACCTTTGCCAACTCTTGTTCTACAACTTGCATGCATTCATAACGTAGCAAATGACTATCATACGACTAAAATAACTCGTAGAATAACCTCCTTATCATGCTTTGAACCCTAGTATTACCCCAAAGTACATTATATAACATTCCAAACTTGTCAACTTTCGACGAAACTTATTCTCTTCTATTGGTTTAGCTTCTACACATTGCAACCCTCTTGGTACTCGTTATTCATGATCTTAAATATTCTTAACCTCCAAGCTAACATTATTAAATTACTTTATTTTCTTTCAAATATAATTCTTTTCTGAGCTTAGATCAATTGACTTACGACGTACTATCATGTACAAAAAAATGGGGTTTAACATCATTCCCCCGTTTGGAACATTTGTCCTCGAATGTTGACTGATGAATTTATCTGTCTTTTAAGCAATAGCTCTTACGAATACTTTTATATTGTCTTTGCCATCTAGGGAGCTGTTCGGCGAATAAATCCAAAGGTTAGGGCATTCCCCTTTTTATGCCTCTTCCTCTCACCACGACTTGTGGTTGAAATTCTTCCAATCTCGTAATTGTTTGTACCTTCTTTCATGCATCCCTTACAATTCTGACCTTGTATGTGTGCCTATGCAACTCTTCTATCCTTTTCCCCCCAGCTTTTAGCCAATCCTCAGGTCCCACTTTGTGAACATATATAGTACTATGACCAGTAGTCCCTCTGGGCATCTATAGATGTACTAAAGTTCTTCACTCGGCACTTTGTCGAACTGACGACTATTTGTATATATTATTTAATAACCTCAATTATCTATGATTATGACATTAATACAGCTAGATAGGTGATACTATACAATAACTCTTACTTCAGTTTATTATTACCGAGGTCTACCACCCATTTACAGGTTACTCTCTCGCTGTTTTTCCTATATGCATAAATCTAAGCCATTTAATTATTCATTATTACTATTCTTCTAAAGAATGGCATCAAAATCTCCTGCCATACATTGGAATCTTTATCAATCTACTATTGATTGACCTTAATGTTGATCTATAATCCTCCATCGATAACTTGAAACCTCTTACGTAATACATTATCACTAGGGCTCACGTCTCATCAGGGAACATCTGAAATGGCTTTCCTAATCCACATAGGGACAATACTATACTTCAATAACTGTATTTCATAGCATCCTAAAGTGATTCATCTTTATGGGGGTATTCTAATCCCGTGAAATTCATGAAATCCCTTTCTTGTTAAATGATTACTTAATGAAAGGCCAAAACGTCATCCACTTATCTATCACAATTACACCCCTGTTCTACTACTAGGGCAGCGTTTGATCTTTTCTAATTTCTTCTATCCTTAGACTCGTCTGAGTTCATTCAGGATGTACTGAGCTTCCTATAACTTACATAAACCATCAGCTATCTTGTTTTGATGGGCTTAATCCTAAAGCCTTACCTATTATTGCCACCATCTCTGTAATGACCCGACTAATTGTTTTGAGATCTAGCGTGTCATTCAGCAGTTTAAGGATGTGAGTAGCTTCACTTCAGGTATTATGACTAGTACGCACGACCAAAATTAAAAATCCGTGAAGTTCGGAGTTGATTTGAAAAGAGAATTCTTATTTATAAAGCTTTAAGTTGAAATAATTGACTAAGATTGGATTTTTGGGTAAACGAACTCGGAATCAGGATTCCAAGCTTCCAGCAAATTCATATGATGATTTCGTTCTTGGGCGTATGTCCGGATCAGGTTTTGAAAAGAACAGAAACGTTTGGACACCTGTTGTGGAAGTTAGCATTTTTGGAAGAATTTCATAAGTTTGGGTTCAAGTGCACTTCAGTGTTATTGATGTCTTTTCGTGATTTTAAGTAAGAGAATAGCTCCGTATGGTGATTCTGGTGTTGGCAGTATAATCGGAAGTGAATTTAGAGGTTCGTGGGTCATTTTAAAGTCATTTGGCTAAAGTTAGAAATTTGAAGGTGTTTGAGAAGTTTGACCGGAAGTGGACATTTCGATATGAGGGTGAGAATTCCAGAAGTTGAAGTAGGTACGTAATGTCGAATATGACTTGTGTGCATAATTTGAGGTCAATCAGACGTAATTTGATAGGTTAAATATCGAAAGAAGAAGTTTGAAATTTTAAAGTTTATTAAGCTTGAATCGGAGTGTGATTCATAGTTTTTTTGTTGTTTGATGTGATTAAGGCTTCAATCAGGTATGTGTTATGTTATGGGATTGATTTGTATGATTAGACGGGGTCCTGGAGGCCTCGGATATGTTTCGGTTTGTATTGCGCTCTTATTTGATGTTTCAACGACGTTTCTTTGGGAAGAAAGGGTACTACATTATGGAAATGAGCTCCAAATTCAGTTTTTATTAAACCATTAGATCCTTATCGTAATTATTGTCACAAATGCGACTTTTTCTAGCCTTTCCTTATTCACAATTGGGAAGGATTTCTTCTCTTTTTTGAGGGTTTGAAATTTAAAAATGTGGATCGTAAATGCGACATCGACAACTTGTTATCTGCTGTGTAACTCGGTTTTTTGCTTCATTTTATCATATTTTGAACCCTAGGTCCGAGAGTGGGTGATTTTGAGAGACGATTTTCATATTAAATCATTGGGTAAGTCCCTTTAACAAATTTTCAATTATATTTTTGTCACAACCCAAATTGGAGGGCCATGACTAGCACTCGGCCATACTTGCCGAGCACGAACGTACATTTTATCTAACCTTAGTTATTATTTTTTATGGCCGAAAGATCAATAAAAATAGTAGACATGGATCATGGAAAACCAACAATAAAAGATGACGGCATGAACATACATGACATGGGATGACCAGACAATCAAGAAACTATATATAAGGTACGAGCTACCACGCTACCATGAAAGACTATACAACAAAAAGTAGCCGACAAGGCATACCAAACTATACATGAGTCGACAACTGTCTATGAGCCTCTAAAGGAACATAAGTGCTGCAACATAGCCATAACATGACCCCGACATACCCATAATGTCTATCACAAAAAATGCATACCAAGAGCACGGCAAGTCCGGAGAAGGGATCTCACCAATCACCGCTGAACTGGATAGCCTACTGTGGTGGGGGAGCTGCACCTGCCTATCTATCAGGACCTACAACACGACATGCAACGTCCACGCATAAAAGGACGTCAGTACAAATAAAATACTGAGTATGTAAGGTAGGGAACCATAAGTACAAATAGTAATGTAAGCAGGGATAGAGAATATACAGCTTGTAACATCTGCATACCTTTGAGGGCTACTGACATGAAATGCATGATACATATTTATATATACATAAACTTTTAAAACATATGCCTTTGTGGGCATCATCATAATCATATTGTGCCCAACCGTAATAGGCTCGGTAAAAATGTACCTGGCCATCATAAGGCTCGGTAGAATCGTACCCGGCCATGTGGAGCTTGGTAAAACCTAACAGATCAGTGGTTGCACAATAGGTGCCCTACCCGGACGACTATAGCACAACTCGGTATATTAAAATAGATACATATATATAATGCATGCTCGACTGATGGAAACACGTTCTAAACGTTTCGGAGTGACGTAAGGTCGGTATCCTTTATGCACATTATTAGGACTAACTCTTCACTATGAACCATATAAGAATCAGGAAGTACCAACAACATAAAAAACATAAGAATAAGAGAAGCAACATCAACATAAATCGTTCCATAAGAGGGGAAACAATGTAAGTACTTCTAGCTTCTAAGAGTAGAGCATCTTTGGAAGCTCGTTCATTACATTATGTACAATCGGAGTCGTGCAAAAGAAGGAAAGGGATAGTACCACATACGTTGTATATACTGCCCAATCTCAAGCTATGCAATTGTCATGACTCCTTAGTCTACTATAAGAGAAACAACACTATCGTTATCATTAAAGCGTCATAACTATTATGTATCGACCACAACCTATTTTACGATGAAACGGACAACACCTCCCCTACATATATGAATTCACACAATTTCAAAAAATCACCAAACAGCTCAAACAACATCAATAATAATCATATCAAGCCTCCCAAAACAGTCCATACACAACCTAGTAACTTCATGCATACGACGGCCACCGTAGTCGTGTCAAACGACCCGGAAATGTTACGAAGACCTACCAGCCCACAACCCTAAATCTAAATTGTGTTTCTCCACACCCTTCCTCCTCCAAAAATACAAAAAACAGTATTAAAACACACAGCCCAACAGCAACACAAAACAGTCCACAAAACAATCCACTACAAGTGAATAACTCGAACTCACGGCTTCCGATCATCGTCCCGTGAGTTCTTACATGTATTGAACGAATTACCATGAGTTCACAGCAGAAGATATGTATGAAATAGATCAGTAAACTTACCTTACTCGTTGGATAACTCAGCCCTTCCCTTTGTTCTTCAAACTCTATGTTTTACCCCCAATTAGAACTTGAAAAAGAGGGAAAATCGATTAGGGTTTGTGGATAATTTTTGGGAGAAAGTTGTAAGGCCCCGTGAAATCCCTACTCGAAAACCCGGATCCCGTGGTGCCAAGTTAGGAACATGTGTTAGAAATTAATAAATATGCTTTGGGCCTACCTTGTGTTAGGAATGCCCTGGTTTTGATTTGAAAGGTACCTTCTAAGTGTTATGATTAGAAAATGTGCGGTCCATGCCTAGGTATCATCATGATAAAGTATTATTTGTAATTCCGAGGTCCTTTTCATCGATGTATAATTATTGTGGTGCTTTATCAAGTTGAGGAAGCCACCTGGAAAGCGGAAGATGAAATGAAAGAAAAATATCACCACTTGTTTGAACAAGTCTAGTAGTGATCGTGCGAAGTCTTATCTCTAAGCAAACTGATGTTGTGTTCCATTTGGTGCAAAGACACCCCATGTCTCCCCTAAATGCTTTACTATTGGAATTCTTCAAGTTGTACCGAAATTGTAGGTGTTGTGATTATTTGAGTCATATGCAAACCCTTCTTGGTGAATGAAAAGTTTTGTAAGGACTCCTGTGTAAAGTAACTGGATTAGGATAGTATAGGTTGGTAATGATTAATTTACATGTTTATAGTGAATCGAAGAGGTTAAAGTATATGGGACTCATTGCAGTAATCAAACTATGTGCAAGAATGTGTCAAGTGATTGAATATGTGCCAGTGTTGAGGAAATGAATTGTATACCAGTTGTAGGGATGATAGGAGTTGTGTAATGGTTGTTGGAAATATGTTTCGGGGGCTCTCTGACAGGTAGATATGTCCATAATACAAAGGAAACTCTGGCAAAATTTTTCTAAAAATATGGGAATTAGTGAAAATTTTGAGACTTTGAATATCATGTTTTTCAAACCATCTAATTTTCAGAAATCCTCATTCGAGGATGAATGATCTTAACTGGGGGATGATTTAAGGCCCCGTGAAATCCTTTCTCGAAAACCCGGATCCCGTGGTGCCAAGTTAGGAACATGTGTTAGAAATTAATAAATATGCTTGCTCGCCGCGGCGCGGACCTTTTAGGATTGAATAATGCATTAAAAAGTCAAGAATACGTTTCCAAAAAAATGCAAGAAATACGGTCCAGAATGCCGTCGCATAATCGAAATGCGGACCGCATATCTGCCGCAGAGTGAGGCAGAATGTTGGTTAAAGTTGAAGTCTGTTATGCGGTCGAAATGCGGTTGTATAATAGAAATGCGGACCGCATAGTCATCGCATATTTTCCTTTGAATTCTTGCAAGGGTGAGTTCTGTGGTGCACTTTACGATCACAGAACATGAATGCGGACCGCATTCTTACCGCAGACTGAGTCAGAACGTATGGTTTTTGGGAGGCATTTTGCGGTCCATTATGGGGACCGCATGTTCATTCTGCGATCGCAGATGCGATCGCATATTTTACTCGGGGCTCCAATTTGCTAATTTTTAACCCGATCTCCCTATCGATATATTCAACATGATGGCTCATTCTAAGCATATCTTCTGAGATTTTTAGAGAGGGAAAGAGGGTCTTAGAGGTGGAAAGTGTCCCCCATCAAATTCTCCTTAGAATCTTGATATATCCTTAAAACTAATCAAGTGAAGGCTCTTGAATCTTCCTCCCAAGAGGTAAGTCTCCATCACCTCAACTCATATTTGTATACTTAGCCATATGGGGTCATTAGGGAAGTAATTCATGGGTATGAGAATTAATCTCTTGCATGCATACCACCATAGAGTATTGGAAGGTAGTAAAATTGAACAGGAGGCAATTGGGGATACAAAA
Organism: Nicotiana glauca; assembly: GCA_026770625.1. Classification (NCBI taxonomy): domain Eukaryota; kingdom Viridiplantae; phylum Streptophyta; class Magnoliopsida; order Solanales; family Solanaceae; genus Nicotiana; species Nicotiana glauca. Next base: position 251,370 of record MU711779.1, on the reverse strand, counting down.
TGATAGAAATCCCTCACAAAAAGGGGCCTAAGGTCATAATGCACCTTTAGTGTTTGACGATATGCTCGAACCAAGCTAGAACTTCAGTTTCGTCTCTAATTCTCAATTTAATTTGAAATTCTTGCTTAATAAATCGAAGCGCTATGAGTTCCGGAAATTTGTAAAAGATTAAGGAAAATCTTTATTAAGGTATGTATGGCTAAAACCCTTTTTAATAGAAATTGAACTCAGTTGTCATTTCGAAAGTATGGTAAGAGTTAAATTGGCTAGAGTATTGATTGTCATTACGCATTAATTGAATTGCATATAACTATACATATTCGTGAAGGATGTGCCTCAATGTGAATAATGCACAAATCTTGATAATTAGAGAATGATGAAAAGTATAATTATGTGTTGAATTACTTGGACTATAAGCCGCCATTGAACAAGGAACCATTCATGCTAGCTATGTGCTCATTTACCTGTGATTTGTAACTTGAATTATCCTTGATATGTGTGGGATAGATATTTAAAGGTGTTGACTAATATGAATTGAGTAATACCTCCGATGAGGTGACCTAGCCAGTCGGGTCGTGATCGGACACCATGCCGCACACATGGTGGTAATGTGATGATATTGGATTCCGGATAAGGGAAATGAAATATTGATTGTGAGTAATACCTCCAATGAGGTGACCTAGCCGGTCGGGTCGTGATCGGACTCCGCTCGAGATGGTGGTGGTAATGAGAACAGTGGTGAACACGTGACAGAAATGCCCCAAATCTATGTTGTGGAAATTGTTTGAAAGATTATATGAATTGCTTCTTTGATTTGCCCATATGATTTGCTTGTATCTGTTTAATAGTTATTTCTAGTAAAATGGTGTTTAGTTATACATACAAGTACAATTCAAATGTACTGACGTCCCTTTTGCCGGGGCCGCTACATTCGTGTTATAATTGTAGGTGGATCTATAGCAGGCACTCCAGTCCACCGGCAGTAGCACCTCCTCTGCTTTCCGTCAGTTGTATTGGTGAGCCCCTTTCCCCTCGAGGCCCTGCGTGGCTTATGCCGCTGTTCTTCCCTGAGTCTTATTTTTTTTGTATTTGTATAAGTTATAGCCGGAGCCTTATTCCGGCATTTCTATATTATTCTTCAGTTATATTTAGAGGCTCCGTAGACAGTTGTGGGTTGTGTTGGGTAATGGAATTAAGGTTGAAATATTGATATTTGGAAACGATTTACAAAACTTGTAATATTTTGGTATTTATGATTTAAGCTGCTAATGGAAATGAAATGGAATTGTTAATAGAATACTTACTAAGTATTTTTAATGAAGTCCATCACTTATGTAATTATAAGTTGGGTTGCGTAGTACGTATGAAACCTGCCAGGCTTGCTCAATCGGGTTTACTCGGTTGAGCGCTGGTCGCGCTTCTCGAATTTTAGGGCGTGACAAACTTGGTATCCGAGCCGAAGGTTTTAAAGTATCCTAGGATGTCTCAGAGCCGTGTCTAGTAGAGTCCTTCTTATCGGTGTGTTGTCGACCACATGTATAAGTTGGAGGCTATTCGGACATTTAGGAATTTCACTCTTCTTTGACACTCCAATCGTGCAATAGAGCTCAAGTTAGGGAGCTAATTTTCTCTCTAAGTCTTATTCTCAACATTGGTAACCTTGATGGCATAATCAGCGAATTTGAGGCATGTAAGGTGGGATTGATCCCACCATTGAGTCCGAGCGGATTAACCAAGGGCTTTTTAGGAGAATGTATTGAGATATGGATGGATTGGTAAAACATATCGCTAGGAGAGGAGTGTCCTTGTGCCTATTGATGTCTCTGCACCGTCAGATCATATGTGATATCAGTATGTTACCTATGTACGTTAGATATGTAGAGTCGAGGGGTATCGATTAAGCTATTGCCCTATCAACCTGATGTCGTTAAATGAGTCAAATTAGAATTCCTACTCGTTATATATGTACATCCGTATTGAAGAGCTCTCATGAACGTGGTCTTACCAAGATATTGAAAAACAAAACCTTTCGTGTATCGACTCTTTGAACAAGACACACTATTCATGAATCTACTCCTTTATGAATTCTCTTATTTACATTCTTGTGGAATTAAGCTTTATAATTATGACTTTGAATTGAGTTATAACTCTAGTACTGATATTTCCCACTTGGTTTTCCTAAAATTCTCACCAAGGGATTATGTCCGACGAATTTCTTATAGAATCTTTTATTTAATTGGACAAAATATACTCGCTGGTGCCTATACATGCACAATCGTAAAGTTTACCTATGTGGTGTCAAGTTCCTAGCAAAGCATCCCAGCGTTGCGATCCTTCTCGAGTCACTATTTTACTCAGTCGGGTATATGGCTTATATGATTTGAACAGTCAATCTACTGTCTCGTGAACATCATCATTAAATCATCTCACTGCCTAGTAATATAAGAGCGTACTTTAACACCTCACATGAGTGCATGTCAATAGAAATGGTCACCTGGTGCATGAATATAAAGTCTCTCTGAAAAATTTAGATCCTCATGTCCCCGTCATATGAAGATCACGTGTCGCCATAACTTTTGTGCCCACTTGGGACATCCCGCAGTAAGTGGCTCACCTTGTCCTAGTATTATTGTTGCTCGTGGCATGGTCGTATATTGCAGTTGGGAGCTAATATAGCAGAAGCGTGTCCAACTTATAAAAAATGATTATCTCCCCGTTACACCTCCATAACATGTGTTAACTGTGTTTTCTAGTTAGTGAATTCATGGTGCTAGTTTTCCCACACTTGTTCGATAACCATGAGAGAACATATCCTTCTATGAGTCATTGTGACACTCTCTGCCTCGTGAGGACCCTTACTAGGCTTTCCGTCAAGACCAAGCACACTTTTGGGGGTTATTATAGCACAATGCTAGTTTCTCATATTTTTCTGCCTTTCATTAGCATTTGGGAAGTTCTCAAGTTAAAGTCTATGAAGAACTTATTAGCAACATCAGCAAACCCCCCATGGTTATTCTATACTATCTCATTGGGTTCCCGTATCACTTCAAGTTCATCAAAGGTTGATAGCATGTCGCAATTGCTGAGATCCAATGATCTCATCTCGATAATGGATTATCTACACATGTTCTAGTCCAACGATCTGCTCATCAGACTAACTCTCGCCTATAGATTTTGGGTTGACTAAGGAAAAAAAATTACACCTAGTGACACATTCATATGTAAGAGCCTTTCTTTCGGTCATGCCTTATAACATCTCCTAATATGGCTCTTAAAAGCTGGTTGCATAGGAGTGTGTTGTAGTGCTTCATTATGAAGTAGAGTTGCTAAATATAATTGGATTTTTGAATTCTGGAGTTATATATCATGTGACTACATAGATAGACCTTCTTTCAAAAAAAAATGTAGCCTCTTATAATCGCTTTATATTACCACCGTTCCTAGTGGTTACGATCTAAAGGTTACTTCCATAAGGCTCTTTTCCTTCTTTTCAGTTGTCCTACATCGTGTGTTGTGTACCCATAATCTTCGATGCAATATTAACTCGATGTCTCGACTAGTTATCCAATGATATGATCTAATTTAATTAACCTTACTTTCATGTACTCTACAAGCGCCCTGAGAGTGGGTAAATTTTCCCTTTTCTACAGACTTCTAATGCCTCTGTTTAAGCTTGTCGATTCCAAGTGGTGCTCTTAGTTGTGCTGCCTTACCATCTGTTTTCATCTGATAACTCTCATTGAAAACTCATTCTATGTTTCATGGCATAAAAAGAGAAAGTCTTATAGCATCAAGGGTGGAGACATATTCCTTTTGTTAGAATAAATAAATAAGGCTGGTACTCCTTGTAAATGCTCTTCTAACGATCATTTACCAGCTATGCTCAACCCTGTGACTAGATAACATAGGTTGCTTATTCCTGATAAGTGCATTACGATGGATCATTCTTTTAAACTTATCCATGTGGGCACTTTGAGGCCTTGTTCTATACCAACTCATAATGGTTTTAACTACCCTCTCGTCATTGTTATTGATTTTCTAGGACTACGAGGGCTTGTCTCATGGGTTTCAAAAGTAATAATTTTCCTTAAAGTTCGAGATTCAATTGCCATGATTTCAAACCAAAGTGTATACCTTTTTCCAAAGTCTTAAATTGGTCGGATTGGTTGGGTTACGTGACTTTGTTGTGACTCGACTTCTAGAATAATTGAATATATCAGTTCCATGTAAGGATAATTTTTCTACCCTTGGTATTATACCTCCTTGGAGGATAGGAGCGTCATGTTAACCATTAGAACACCTCTAACCAGTACATGATTTCTTCCCAACATCTAGATGTTCGAGCTATGTGGTTTTACTTGAGAAAAGGATGAGATTAGATGCCCTTAGATTTTCGCACATATCCTGAGCATATCAATTTGAAACAAAAGTTTGGTCGTATCTTTAGTTCCCTCGTACATAATCAATTATCAGGAAGGGTTAAGCTGTCTAAAATATGAGAATCCCATAAGCGTTCAACTTCTTTTCATCCTCATGGGCTTATGGCATAGATTTTGTGCGTCAAGTAATGTTAAGAGTGTAATTCAACTGCATGTAATTTGAAACTCGTGTCACATTCAAGGTGCCAGAATATTCTCATTCTTGATAACTGGATTTTCCCTACACTCCAGGGAACGACTGGGTGATGTACTTGAATATTCCTCCTTAACGGTTCCTATTTCCAGTGTACGAGTTACCCCGATGCTTTAATTGTCAGATAGTTGATGTCGTCACAATGATTGACCGTATCCGCATCATTAATAGAAATCCTTGTGTCTCTTAGTATGTAACCTCATGGTATGCTCTGCTCAGTGCCTAAATGGATTCCTGAATAACTCCAGTCCGATCTTGAACTCTGTTGTTCCCCATTGTATTAGATCTATTGAGTGCTGTAAGTTTAGACGAGTCAAAGAGGAAGCTTCATAGTGTGATCACATATATATTTGATAGCTAATTTTATTGTCAGTTTAAGATAGCACATCTTAGAGTAATTGTTGAAGTTCATCAAGGGATAAGTGTGGGTGTTCGCCTAGAGATTTAAAGATTGGAGGGTGAGTACGAGTAGGCTATTCTCACTACTTTCCCCTTAAGATGCTATGTGAGTTGATAATAAAGGTTCCATAAGTTTATCCCACAGTAGGCCGCACTAGGAGTATGAAGTGTTCCCATGGTTGTTGCCATATATTCTGTGGATTCACATATATATGTCAAAAAAAAAAGTAAGTGGAGATCAATTGTGTATCATTCTGGTGGAAATTATTGAAGGTGGAGATAGTGATAGTTAGCTTATGCGAGATATATAATTGTTATCCTCGTTAACTAAGTTTAGGGGTCAAAATTGTTCATATGAATATATCCTGGCGAAGTCTGTAGATATAAGAGGCCATTGAAGGCCGAGAGTATTGTGGAGATGAAATATTTTCTCTTGATTGCATAGCGGTTGGTTTTGATTTGAAAGGTACCTTCTAAGTGTTATGATTTGAAAATGTGCGGTCCATGCCTAGGTATCATCATGATAAAGTATTTGTAATGCTTAGTTCCTTTTCATCAATGTATAATTATTGTGGTGCTTTATCAAGTTGAGGAAGCCACCTGGAAAGCGGAAGATGATATGAAAGAAAAATATCCCCACCTGTTTGAACAAGTCTATTAGAGATCGTGCGAAGTCTTATCTCTAAGCAAACTGATGTTGTGTTCCATTTGGTGCAAAGACACCCCATGTCTCCCCTAAATGCTTTACTATTGGAATTCTTCAAGTTGTGCCGAAATTGTAGGTGTTGTGACTATTTGAGTCATATGCAAACCCTTCTTGGTGAATGAAAAGTTTTATAAGGACTCCTGTGTTAATTAACTGGTTTAGGATAGTATAGGTTGGTAATGATTAATTTACGTGTGTATAGTGAATCGAAGAGGTTAAAGTATATGGGACTCATTGTAGTAATCAAACTATGTGCAAGAATGTGTCAAGTGATTGAATATGTGCAAGTGTTGAGGAAATTAATTATATACCAGTTGTAGGGATGATAGGAGTTGTGTAATGGTTGTTGGAAATATGTTTCGGGGGCTCTCTGACAGGTAGATATGTCCATAATACAAAGGAAACTCTGGCGAAATTTTTCTAAAAATATGGGAGTTAGTGAAAATTTTGAGAGTTTGCATATCATGTTTCTCAAACAATCTGATTTTTAGAAATCCTCATTCGAGGACGAATGATCTTAAGTGGGGGAGGATGTAAGGCCCTGTGAAATCCCTGCTCAAAAACCCGGATCCCGTGGTGCCAAGTTAGGAACATGTGTTAGAAATTAATAAATATGCTTCTCGCCGCGACGCGAACCTTTTGGGATTGAATAATGCATTAAAAAGTCAAGAATACGTTTCCAAAAAAATTCAAGAAATGCGGTCCAGAATGCGGTCGCATAATCGAAATGCGGACTGCATATCTGCCGCAGAGTGAGGAAAAATGTTGGTTAAAGTTGAAGTAGTTACGCGGTCGAAATGCGGTCGCATAATAGAAATGCGAACCGCATAGTCGTCGCATATTTTCCTTTGAATTTTTGCGAGGGTCAGTTCTGCGGTGCACTTTGCGACCGCAGAACATGAATGCGGACCACATTCTTACCGCAGACTGAGTTAGAATGTATAGTTTTTGGGAGGCATTTTGCGGTCCATTATGCGGACCGCATGTTCATTCTACGATTGTAAGGCCCCGTGAAATCCCTACTAAAAAACCCGGATCCCGTGGTTCCAAGTTAGGATCGTGTGTTAATAATTAGCCGTGGCGCGGACCTTTTTTGATTGAATAATGCATTAAAAAGTCAAGAATAATTTTCTAGAATAATGCAAGAAATGCGGTCCAGAATGCGGTCGCATAATTGAAATGCGGACCGCATATCTGTCGCAAAGTGAGGCAGAATGTTGGTTAAAATTGAAGTCAGAAATGCGGTGGAAATGCGGTCGCATAAACGAAATGCGGACCGCATATCTGCCGCAGAGTGAGGCAGAATGTTGGTTAAAATTGAAGTCAGTAATGCGGTCGAAATGCGGTCACATAATCGAAATGCGGACCGCATAGTCGTCGCATATTTTCCTTGACTTGTGCGAGGGTCAGTTCTGCGGTGCACTTTGCGACCGCAGAACATGAATGCGGACCGCATTAGTACCGCAGACCGAGTCAGAATATTTAGTTTTTGGGGAGCATTCTGCGGTCCATTATGCGGACTGCATGTTTACTCTGCGATCGCAAATGCGACCGCATAGTTGACTCGGGGCTCCAATTTTCTAATTTTTAACCCGACTTCCATATCGATATAACCGGTGTTCTAGCTCATTTTGAACATTCTTCTGAGCAATTCTAGAGAGAGAAAGAGGTTTCTTAGAGAGGGAAAGTCTCCCATCAAATTATTTCATAAGATTGGGCTAAATCATTGAAGAAAATCAAGTGAAGGCTCCTGAATCTTCATCCCAAGAGGTAAGGCTCCATCACCTCAGCTCATATTTGTATACTTAGCCATATGGGGTCATTAGGGAAGTAATTCATGGGTATGAGAATGAATCTCTTGCATGCATGCCACCATAGAGTATTGGAAAGTGGTAAAATTAAAAAGGAGGCAATTGGGGGTATAAAATGATAGAAATTCCTCACAAAAAGGGGGCTAAGATCACAATGCACCTTTAGTGTTTGATGATATGCTCGAGCCAAGCTAGAACATCAGTTTCGTCTCTAATTCTCAATTTTTAATTCGAAATTTCTTGCTCAATAGATTGAAGCACTAAGAGTTCCGGAAATTTGAAAAGAGTAAGGAACAACCTTATTGATGTATGTATGGCTAAAACCCCCTTTTATTAGAAATCGAGCTCCGTTGGTGCTTACGAACGTGTGGTAAGAGTTGAATTGGCTAGTGTATTGATTGTTATTGCGAAATTAATTGATTTGCACATATCTATACATATTCATGAAGGATGTGACTCAATGTGAATAACGTGCAAATCTTGATAATTAGAGAATGATGAAAAGTATAATTATTTATTGATNAGGTGTTGAATTATGAGAATTGAGTAATACCTCCAATGAGGTGACCTAGCCGGTCGGGTCGTGATCGGACACCATGCCGCACACATGGTGGTAATGTGCCGATATTGGATTCTGCATAAGGGAAATGGAATATTGATTGTGAGTAATACCTCCAATGAGGTGACCTAGCCAGTCGGGTTGTGACCGGACTCCGCTCGAGATGGCGGTGGTGATGAGAACAGTGGTGAACATGTGACAGAATTGCCCTCATCGGTGTTGTGGAAATTGTATGAAGAATTATATGAATTGTTTCTTTGATTGGCCCGTATTAATTGCTTGTATCTATTTTATAGTTCTTTCTAGTAAAATGGTGTTTAGTTATACATACCAGTACAATTCAAATGTACTGACGCCCCTGTTGCCGGGGGCGCTACATTCGTGTTATGATTGTAGGTGGCTCCGTAATGGACAGTGCCGACCGTGTGTAGCGGAGCGTTCATCTACTCGAAGTCTCGATGAGCCCCTTATTCTTCCATGGGGCTGCATGGTGTATCTTTTGTTATTACAGCTTTTCATATTTGAGGTATAATCGGGGCCTTGTTGCCGGCATAGTCATGCTTATCTGTTGTATCCTTAGAGGCTCCAAAGACACTAGTGTGGGTTATGTATGGGTTTTTTTTTGGGGAGTCCCCTATATGTATATGTTGTAACTCTAAACTTGTGATCTCCTTAAGCCGTAAATCTAATAGAATCCATGAAGCTAGCTTATGAACGACAAATTTTTTTATGATATGAAAAGAACCAGTAATGTGGTATACACCGTGTATTATCATTCAAATTAACCAAAGGCATGAGTTCCTTATTCATATTGAGTTGGGGTAGAAAGCGTTCGGTAAGGCTTTGTCAGTCGGGTTCACTTGATTGAGCGCAGGTCGCGCCTCCCGAGGTTGGGGCGTGACAAACTTGGTATCGGAGACTAAGGTTTTGAAAGTGTACTAGGATGTATTGGAGCCGTGTCTAGTAGAGTCCTTCTTATCGGTGTGAAGTCGACCACATCTATAAGTTGGAGGCTATTTGGGCATTTAGGAATAACACACTTCTTCGATACTCTGGATCGTTCGGTGAAATTGTTTACTTCCTAATCGGTGTGTTGTTCAATCTTTCAGTAAATGGCACCTAAGAAGAAGGCGAGAATTGGCCAGGAAGCCAATGCCACCCCAGGAGTGGTTGATTCACCGATTGATGTTGCGGGTGAGGGTAGCCGCCCTACAACTACCCTGCTGGATCCTCTTGTTCCAGAACAAACTATCCCTACAACTACGGAGTGTACCACTATACCACCCGTTGAGGCTCCTATCCCGCCTCCAGTCCTAGCTTCCAGTTCTAGCATTTCTGATGGGAATCTTAGGGGAGCTATTCAAATGTTGGCTCAGTTGGTGGCCTCTCAGGCCCAAAGGTCAAATATTGCACCCAGTTCGTCCAGCCAGCCAGGGGATTCTACTAGTTCCAGGGTAAACAGCTTCCTTCAGTTAGACACTCCGGTATTCACGGGTGCCAACTCAGAAGAAGACCCTCAGGACTTTATTGATGAGATGCACAAGACCCTCAGGGTGATGCGTGTGACAGAGACAGAGGGAGTAGAGTTGGCTGCCTACCGTCTGAAAAGGGTGGCCTATTCATGGTTTGAGTTATGGGAGGACTCCCGAGAGGAGGGATGCCCTCCGGCGAAGCGGAGTGAGTTTGCCGATGCTTTCATTGATCAGTTCTTGCCCACTGAGACAAGGGCAGCCCGGGCAGCAGAATTTGAAAATCTAAGGCATGGTGACAGAAGTGTATAGGAGTACCACATGGAGTTTGCCCGCTTGTCCAAGTATGCTATTCACATGTTGCCTACCATGGAGGCTAGAGTGCGTCGGTTTGTTCAGGGTCTTTATCATTTGACTATTAATGAGGCTTCTATAGCAGCATTGAATTCTGACATGAACTATGCGAGGATGGTAGCCTTTGCTCAGGCCACAGAGGACCATAAGTTGAAGAACAGAATGGCAAGAGAGAGTAACAGCAATGCCCGGTCTACGGGCAACATAGGAGAGTCCCTAGGTGGGGGAAGATCAGCTTTTAGGGGAGGATCATCAGGACCTTCCCAGTCTGTTGCACACTCTTCAGCCAGTGCACCACCATCAGGGCCCAGCCAGCAGCAGTGGATTCGTTTCAAGCCCGGCCAGGGCAACAGGGGATTCCACCAGCGAGGTCGGTTAGGGGAGAGGTCTCAGTAGCAGTAGAGATCCCCGTGTCCCAAGTGTGGGAAGATGCACTCGGGGGTCTGCTACACGGAGTTGCCTATATGTTATGGATGTGGTATGAGGGGCCATATTCAAAGACACTGTCGCGCGTCTCGTCAGGGAACAGGTAGGGGCACAGCTCAGCCCTCCAGTCTAGCAGCTGCCACATCTTCAGCCCCCTCCCCAGCTCAAGGTGCCCCAGCGCCCGCAGAGCGGGGTGCATCTAGGGGTGGTGCGCAGAGTTCGAGAGGTCCCAGCCACTTCTATGCTATGAGTAGTCGCCAGACTGTAGAGGCTTCTCCAGATGTTGTTACAGGTATTCTGACTGTCTAATCTCATGATGTGTATGTGCTTATTGACCCTGGTTCCACTTTATCATATGTTACCCCGTTTGTTGCTATGGGATTTGGGATAGAACCAGAGCAGCTTCACGAGCCATTCTCAGTATCTACCCCAGTCGGTGAGTCAATTTTGGCTGCTCGAGTTTAGAGGGGTTGTATTGTTACGGTGCGTGGTAGGGATACTATGGGCCGATCTTATCGAGTTGGGAATGGTGGGTTTTGACGTAATAATGGGAATGGATTGGCTATACTCATGCTTTGCCAAACTTGATTGTAGGACTAGAACTATCAGGCTCGAATTTCCTAATGAGCCCATCATTGAGTGGAAGAGAGATAATGTAGTGCCTCGAGGTCGGTTTATTTCCTACCTTAAGGCCGCAAAAATGATCAAGAAGGGGTGTATCTATCATCTAGTTATGCTAATGTCGATGCACCTAACCTTGATTCCGTACCAGTTGTGAATGAATTTCCGAATGTCTTTCCAGATGAGCTCCCTGGGATTCCACCAGATAGGGAGATTGATTTTGGAATCAACGTGATGCCAGGCACACAACCTATATCGATTCCACCATACAGGATGGCACGGGCAAAATTGAAAGAACTAAAGGAGCAATTGGAGGATTTGTTAGAAAAGGGTTTCATACGGCCAAGTGTGTCGCCATGGGGCGACCAGTCTTGTTTGTAAGAAAGAAGGATGGATCGCTGCGGATGTGTATTGACTACCGGCAACTTAACAAAGTCACAATCAAAAACAAATATCCCTTGCCAAGAATAGATGACTTGTTCGATCAATTGCAAGGCGCTGCATGTTTCTCAAAGATTGACTTGCGTTCCGGGTATCACCAGTTGAAAATACGGGGGCGGGATATTCCAAAAACAGCCTTCAGAACCCGGTATGAGCACTTCGAATTCATGGTAATGTCTTTTGGGCCAACAAATGCCCCAGCAGCTTTCATGGAACTTATGAATTGAGTCCTCAAGCCCTTCCTAGAATCCTTTGTGATAGTGTTCATTAACGACATCCTTGTATATTCCCAAAGTCGGGAGGACCATGCTGTCCATCTCAGGGCAGTATTGCAGACTCTTCAGCAACATCAATTATATGCAAAATTTTCAAAATGTGAATTCTGGCTTGAATCTGTCGCGTTCTTGGGTCTTGTTATTTCCAGGGAATGAGTTATGGTTGACCCGTAGAAGGTTGCGGCGGTGAAGAATTGGCCTAGACCTACTACTCCAACCGAGATTCGCAGTTTCTTGGGATTAGCTAGGTATTACAGGAGGTTTGTGGAGGGGTTTTCTACTCTTGCCTCTCCTTTGAAAAAATTGACACAGAAAGCAGTTAAATTCCAATGGTCTGATGCTTGTGAAAAGAGTTTCCATGAATTGAAATCAAGGTTAACAACAGCACCGGTGTTAGCCCTACCAGAGGGTACCGAGGAATTTATGGTGTATTGCGATGCTTCAAGAGTCGGCTGGGGTATGTGTTTATGCAGCGGGGCAAGATGATAGCCTACGCCTCTAGGCAGCTTAAGAATCATGAGAAGAACTATCCAACGCATGACTTAGAGCTAGCAGCTGTGGTGTTTGCACTAAAGATTTGGAGGCATAATTTGTATGGGGTCCATGTGGACATATTTATCGATCATAAGAGCTTTCAATACATCTTCAAGTAGAAAGAGTTGAACCTGAGACAACGAAGGTGGTTAGAGTTGCTCAAAGACTACGATATGGATATTCTTTACCACCCGGGAAAGGCAAATGTTGTGGCAGATGCACTTAGTCGAAAATCTATGGGAAGTTTGGCTCATTTGGGGGCCTACCAGAGGCCGTTAGCTAGGGAAGTTCACCGACTAGCTAATTTTGGAATTCGTCTGGCAGACTCTGATGAAGGAGGGGTGATTATACAGAATAGTGCTGAATTATCACTTGTGGTAGAGGTGAAAGAAAAGCAATTCAGTGATCCATTGTTAGCACGACTAAAAGAATGGATTCACAATCATAATACCTCAGCATTCTCCTTGGGCATAAATGATGGTACCTTACGGTATTAAGACCGCCTGTGCGTTCCTGATATCGACAGTCTTCGGGAAATGATCATGGTAAAAGCTCACACATCCAGGTATTCCGTGCACCCAGGTTCTACAAAAATGTATCATGATCTCAAGGAAATTTATTGGTGGAACAACAAGAAGAAGGATGTGGCGGAATTTGTGGAAAAATGTCCAAATTGTAAACAGGTAAAAGCCGAACATCAAAGGCCCAGCGGGTTGACACAATGCATAGACATTCCAATGTGGAAGTGGGAGATGATTAACATGGACTTTGTGGTAGGGTTGTCGCACAGTTCGCGCAAGTTCGACTCAATTTGGGTGATCGTGGATCGACTCACAAAATCAGCACACTTCTTGCCAGTTAAATCCACCGACACGGCGGAGCAATATGCTCAGTTATATATCAAAGAAATAGTCAGGTTACATGGCACTCTAGTCTCAATCATTTTAGTCCGAGGAGCTCAATTCACAGCTAACTATTGGAAGAAGTTTCAGTAGGGTTTGGGTATGCAAGTGAACCTTAGCATAACTTTTCATCCACAAACCCATAGGCAAGCAGAACGGACTATTCAGACGCTTGAGGACATGTTGCGTGCTTGTACTATTGACATCTAGGGGAGTTGGGATGACCATTTGCCACTCATAGAATTTGCTTATAACAACAACTTTCACGCTAGTATTAAAATGGCACCGTTCGAAGCATTGTACGGTAGGAGATGTAGGTCTCCCATCGGGTGGTTCGAGGTTTGATAAGGCTGGACCTCGTACACCAGGCCATGGAGAAAGTCAAGCTCATTAAAGAAAGGTTGAAAACTGCTCAAAGTCGCCAAAAATCCTACTCGGTTGTGCGTCACAGAGATTTGGAGTTTAAAGAAGATGATTGGGTATTCTTGAAAGTTTCCCCTATGAAGGGTATCATGCGATTCGGAAAGAAAGGAAAGTTAAGCCCAAGGTATGTCGGGCCATAAAAAATTATTCAAAAAGTTGGTCAGGCGGCATACAAGCTCAAGTTGCCGCCCGAGATGTCATTGGTACACCCGGTTTTCCATGTGTCTATGTTAAGGAAGGTGGTATGGGATCTGTCCTCCATTGTGCTAGTAGAGACTATTGAAGTAAACGAAGGGCTATCATACGAAGAGGTCCTAGTTGCCATTCTTGATAGGCAAGTTCGAAAACTAAGGAATAAGGAGATTGCATCCGTAAAAGTATTATGGCAGAACCAGCACGTTGAGGAAGCTACTTGGGAAGCCGAGGATGAAATAAAAAAGAAGTATCCACACTTGTTTGAATGATCATGTAATAACTTCTATGCGATCAGCTCCTTCAAAATCGTATATGTTGGCTAGATTTATGTAATAACCACATTTGTTTGAATGATCATGTAATAACCATCCTCTTTTGGTAATATGGTTGCCTATAAGGCCATTGTTGATATTGTGCCAATTATACTATGCTTTACACAGATGTTATGGTGTTATCGTATGTTTCCGGGGCTCTTTGACAAGTGGGTAAGGCCTAGATACAAAGGAAATTGTGGCGAAATTTTCGGAAATTTAGGAAGTTAGCTAAATTGGAAGACTGTCAACCAGTTTCGGGTTGTAAAGAGAAGAAGATTGCACTAACACTGTTAATAAGTGAACCTTGATCCTCATTCAAGGACGAATGATCTTAAGTGGGGGAGGATGCAAGGCGCCGTGAAATCCCTACTCAAAAACCCGGATCCCGTGGTGCCAAGTTAGGATCGTGTGTTAATTGAAATGTAAGAAATGCGGTCCAGAATGCGGTCGCATAATTGAAATGCGGACCGCATATCTGCCGTAGAGTGAGGCAAAATGTTGGTTAAAATTGAAGTCGGAAATGCGGTCGAAATGCAGTCGCATAACCGAAATGCGGACCGCATATCTGCCGCAGAGTGAGGCAGAATGTTGGTCAAAATTGAAGTTAGTAATGTGGTCGAAATGCGGTCGCATAATCAAAATGCGGACCGCATAGTCGTCGCATATTTTCCTTTGACTTGTGCGAGGGTCAGTTCTGCGGTGCACTTTGCGACCGAAGAATATGAATGCGGACCGCATTAGTACCGTAGACCGAGTCAGAATGTTTAGTTTTTGGGGAGCATTCTGTGGTCCATTATGCGAACCACATGTTTACTCTGCGATCGCAAATGCGACCGCATAGTTGACTCGTGGCTCCAATTTTCTAATTTTTAACCCGACTTCCATATCGATATAACAGGTGTTCTAGCTCATTTTGAACATTCTTCTGAGCAATTCTAGAGAGAGGACGAGGTTTCTTAGAGAGGGAAAGTCTCCCATCAAATTATTTCATAAGATTGGGCTAAATCATTGAAGAAAATCAAGTGAAGTCTCCTGAATCTTCATCCCAAGAGGTAAGGCTACATCAT
>MU711779.1:220794-236113 GCA_026770625.1 Nicotiana glauca | reverse complement strand
CCCTTTTATTAGAAATCGAGCTCCTTTGGTGCTTACGAACGTGTGGTAAGAGTTGAATTGGCTAGTGTATTGATTGTTATTGCGAAATTATTGATTTGCACATATCTATACATATTCATGAAGGATTTGCCCTCAATGTGAATAACGTCCCAATCTTGATAATTAGAGAACGATGAAAAGTATAATTATTTGTTGAAGTACTTGGGCTATAAGCCGACATTGAAACAAAGGATTTTTCATGCTAGCTATGTGCTCATTTATCTGTGATTTGTAACCTGAATTATCCTTGATATGTGTGGGATAGATATCTGAAGGTGTTTACTTATGAGAATTGAGTAATACCTCCAATGAGGTGACCTAGCCGGTTGGGTCGTGATCGGACACCATGCCGCACACATGGTGGTAATGTGCCGATATTGGATTCTGCATAAGGGAAATGGAATATTGATTGTGAGTAATACCTACAATGAGGTGACCTAGCCGGTCGGGTCGTGACCGGACTCCGCTCGAGATGGCGGTGGTGATGAGAACAGTGGTGAACATGTGACAGAATTGCCCTAATCGGTGTTGTGGAAATTATATGAAGAATTATATGAATTGTTTCTTTGATTGGCTCGTATTAATTGCTTGTTTCTATTTGATAGTTCTTTCTATTAAAATGGTGTTTAGTTATACATACCAGTACAATTCAAATGTACTGACGCTCCTTTTGCCGTGGGCGCTACATTCGTGTTATGATTGTAGGTGCCTCCATAGCGGACAATGCCGGCCGTGTGTAGCTGATCGTTCATCTATTCGAAGTCACGGTGAGCCCCTTATTCTTCCATGGGGCTGCATGGTGTATCTTTTATTATTACAACTTTTCATTTTTGAGGTATAGCCGGGGCCTTGTTGCCGGCATAGTCATGCTTATCTGTTGTATCCTTAGAGGCTCCCAAGACACTAGTGTGTGTTATGTATGGATATTTTTTTGGGAGTCCCCTACGTATATGTTGTAATCCTAAACTTGTGATCTCCTTAAGCCGTAACTCTAATAGAATCCATGAAGCTAGCTTATGAACGGCAAAAGTTTTTATGATATGAAATGAACCAGTAATGTGGTATACACCGTGTATTATCGTTCAAATTAATCAAAGGCATGAGTTCCGTATTCATATTGAGTTGGTGTAGAAAGCGTTCGATAAGGCTTGCTGAGTCGGGTTCACTTGATTGAGCACCGGTCGTGCCTCACGAGGTTGGGGTGTGACAGCGATCGCAGATGCCATCGCATATTTTACTCGGGGCTCCAATTTTCTAATTTTTAACCCGACCTCCCTATCGATATATTCGACATGATGGCTCATTCTAAGCATATCTTCTGAGATTTTTAGAGAGGGAAAGTGGGTCTTAGAGGTGGAAAGTGTCCCCCATCAAATTCTCCTTAGAATCTTGCTATATCCTTGAAACTAATCAAGTGAAGGCTCCTGAATCTTCCTCCCAAGAGGTAAGGCTCCATCACCTCAACTCATATTTGTATACTTAACCATATGGGGTCATTAGGGAAGTAATTCATGGGTATGAGAATGAATATTTTGCATGCATACCACCATAGAGTATTGGAAGGTAGTAAAATTGAAAAGGAGGCAATTGGGGATACAAAATGATAGAAATCCCTCACAAAAAGGGGCCTAAGGTCATAATGCACCTTTAGTGCTTGACGATATGCTCGAACCAAGCTACAACTTCAGTTTCGTCTCTAATTCTCAATTTAATTTGAAATTCTTGCTCAATAGATCGAAGCGCTATGAGTTTCAGAAATTTGAAAAAGAGTAAGGAAAAGCTGTATTGAGATATGTATGGATAAAACCCCTTTTTATTAGAAATTGAGCTCCGTTGTCTTTTCAAAAGTATGGTAAGAGTTAAATTGGCTAGAGTATTCATTGTCATTATGCATTAATTGAATTGCATATAACTATACATATTCGTGAAGGACGTGCCTCAATGTGAATAATGCATAAATCTTGATAATTAGAGAATGATGAAAAGTATAATTATGTGTTGAATTACTTGGGCTATAAGCCGACATTGAACAAGGAACCATTCATGCTAGCTATGTGCTCATTTACCTATGATTTGTAACTTGAATTATCCTTGATATGTGTGGGATAGATATTTGAAGGTGTTGACTGATGAGAATTGAGTAACACCTCCGATGAGGTGACCTAGTCGGTCGGGTCGTGATCGGACACCATGCCGCATACATGGTGGTAATGTGCTGATATTGGATTCCAGATAAGGGAAATGAAATATTGATTGTGAGTAATACCTCAAATGAGGTGACCTAGCCGGTCGGGTCGTGATCAGACTCCGCTCGAGATGGCGGTGGTAATGAGAATAGTGGTGAACACGTGACAGAAATGCCCCAAATCTATGTTGTGGAAATTGTTTGAAAGATTATATGAATTGCTTCTTTGATTTGCCCATACGATTTGCTTGTATCTGTTTGATAGTTCTTTCTAGTAAAATGGTTTTTAGTTATACAAACCAGTACAATTCAAATGTACTGACGTCCCTTTTGCCGGGGGCACTACATTCGTGTGATGATTGTAGGTGGATCTATAGCAGGCACTCCAGTCCACCGGCAGTAGCACCTCCTCTGCTTTCCGTCAGCTGTATTGGTGAGCCCCTTTCCCCTCAGGGCCCTGCGTGGCTTATGCCACTGTTCTTCCCGGAGTCTTATTTTTTTTGTATTTGTATAAGGTATAGCCGGAGCCTTGTTGCCGGCATTTCTATATTATTCTTCGGTTATATTTAGAGGCTCCGTAGACAGGTTGTGGGTGGTGTTGGGTAATGGATTTAAGGTTGAAATATTGATATTTGGCAATGATTTACAAAACTTGTAATATTTTGATATTTATGATTTAAGCTGCTAATGGAAATGAAATGGAATTTTTCATAGAATACTTACTAAGTATTTTTAATGAAGTCCATCACTTATGTAATTATGAGTTGGGTTGGGTGGTACGTATGAAATCTACCAGGCTTGCTCAGTCTGGTTTACTCGGTTGAGCGCCGGTCGCGCTCCTCCATATTTGGGGCGTGGCAGAAGTTTGCAGGGGTTTTGGACTGGTAATTTGTGCTAGATAATGAGGGTTATATTTCAAGAGATAACCCTTTAAATGGGCTCTTTGACCGACCCGAAATTTCCTATTTTTGGGCTATCATTTAACCAAGTAGGCGACACACCTACTTGTCACCTAGCAGCTTGTGCAGTCTCGTAAAAATGTCTATATCTCTCTATTACGGTGTTGTATTGATAAAAGGTTTAAAGCATTGGAAACTAAAATCATAGATCTTCAATTTGGAGGTTAGATCACCACTTAATTCCAGGTACATTAGGATAAAAGTTTAGTAACATTTGACCTAAAGTTTAAGTGAAACTATAAACCTAAGTTGCGAAAACTCTTGTCGACTTTTGTTTCATAATTCGTTTCACTTCAACACTATGCTACACATGTTTTTTGATTCATATACCTTTAAATACGACCTCCTGAAAGTATTAAGCACCTCTAGGTTTACCCAAAAAAAGGAGTTACAACATCCTTGATTCGTTTAACTTCTAATACTTGTTAATAACCCTTATACACTCCTATATCATTTAAGATCAATAGGATTATCTCCTTATCATCTTAAAGATAATCTCTTCATGGATTTATGTCGACTACCTTATGGAATGAACTAACATACGTGAATATGGGTTGTAACACCCTCCCCCCTTAGGAATATTCGTCCTCGAATGTAAGGGTTTATGGGGAGTCCAAATCATCGTGGATTCCAATGGAAATTTCCGGTCAATTTTCCCTTTAAAATTGTCCGTAGAAAAACTTGCAAGAAGTTAAGCCCAACGTATGGCCTCACAAGGCTACACAAAGCATTATGGACATGTACATTATCTGCATATCACCATTTTGTATTAAGGAAGAGTGTTCTCAAGTTATTGCTTACCTCACAGAGCCGTTTCACCTTCCAATGTATCCTTCATTCAACCAGCATCCTTGTTATCTTCATTATGGAATATATAAGGGTATTTAGACTTCATATCCTCTTCCGCTTCCCATGTCATTTCTTCTATATTATTGTTCCTCCACAATACTTTGACGGAAGCTAGATCTTTTCTTCTCAAATTGCGGACTTCTCGATCTAATATGGCCACTGATACTTCTTCATATGATAGATTCTCTGTAATTTGTACATCCTTGATAGGGACGAACCGAGAAGGGTCTCCAGTACATTTCCTCATCATAGATATATGGAATATCGGGTGGACATATTCTAATTCGGATGGCAATTCTAACTCATAAGCAACATGTCCAATTCGTTAAAGAATTTGTACGGCCCGATATATCACGGACTCATCTTACCTTTCTTCCCGAAATGCATAACACCCTTTATCGGTGAGATCTTGAGGAAAACCCAATCATAAACCTCAAACTCCAGGTCATGACGTCAGACATCAGAATAAGACTTTTGCCTGCTTTGTGCCGTCCTCAATCGCTCCTGTATAACTTTCACCTTCTCAATGGCTTGGTAAATCAAATCTGGCCCATATAATTCTGTTTCACCGACTTTGAACCATCCAACTAGTGATCTATATCTCCTCCAGTATAGTGCTTCATATGGGGCCATTTTAATACTGGAATGGTAGCTATTATTGTAGGAAAATTCTATGAGTGGAAGATGGTCATCCAAATTCCCCTTAAAATCAACAACACATGCTCGTAGCATATCTTCAAGTATCTGAATGGTACGTTCAGCCTGTCTGTCAATCTGCGGATGGAATGCAGTGCTGAGATTCATTTGTGTACCTAAACCCTTCTGAAATAACCTACAAAAGTTAGCTGTAAATTGAACTCCTCGGTCTGATATAATAGATATTGGTACCCCATGAAGCTTAACAATCTCCCTGATATACAACTTCGCATAATCTTCAGCCGTGTAAGTTGTCTTAACTGGCAGAAAATGGGCACATTTTGTAAGTCGATCAACTATCACCCAGATGGATTCAAAATTATGATAAGAGCGAGGTAATCCAATAAGGAAGTCCATATTAATCAACTCCCATTTCCAGGTTAGAATCTCTATATTCTGAAGCAATCTACCGACTTCGAACCATCTAAGTGGTGATCTACATGTCCTCCCGTATAGTGCCTCATGCGAGGCCATTTTAATACTAGAATGGTAGCTATTATTTTAGGATAATTCTGTGAGTGGAAGATGGTCATCCCAATTCCCTTTGAAATCTAGAACACATGCTCGTATCATATATTCAAGTGTCTGAATGGTACGTTTAGCCTGTCCATCAGTCTATGGATGAAATGCAGTGCTGAGATTTACTTGTGTGCCTAAACCCTTCTAAAAAGACCTCTAAAAGTTAACCGTAAATTGAGATCCTTTGTCTGATATAATAGATACTGGCACACCATGAAGTCTAACAATCTCCTTGATAAATAACTTCGCATAATCTTCAGCCGTGTAAGTTGTCATAACTGGTAGAAAATGTGCGCATTTTGTAAGTCGATCAATTATCACCCTGATGGAGTCAAACTTATGATAAGAGCGAGGTAATCAAATAACGAAGTCCATATTAATCACCTCCTATTTCCAGGTCGAAATCTCTATATTTTGAAGCAATCCACTGGGTTTCTGATGTTCTATCTTTACTTATTGACAATTGGGACACTGGGCTACAAATTCTACAATAGACTTCTTTATTTTATTCCACCAATACTGCTCCTTGACATCATGATACATCTTTGTCGAGCCGGGATGGATGGAACATCGGGATTGATTAATCTCATTCATAATCTTCTCCCGCAACCCTGCCACATTAGGCATACATAATCGGCCCTGGTATTATAGTGCCCCATCTTCTCCGATCTCAAAAGCCGTAATTTTACTTTGCTGAATGCTCTCTTTCAATCATACTAAGATAGGATCTTCATATTGCCATGCTTTTACCTCGGCTACCAATGATGATTTTGATGTATTATGTATAGTAACACCTCTATCATCAGAGTCTAACAATCGGATTCTCATATTGGCTAGTTGATGAAGCTCTTTAGTCAACCCCCATCTAACTACCTCAATGTGTACTAAGCTTCCCATTGACTTACGGATGAGAGCGTCTGCAATAACATTGGCTTTACCGAGATGATACAATATCTCGACGTCGTAGTCTTTCAGTTATTCAAGCCACCTATGCTGCATCAAATGCAACTCTTTCTGCTTGAAGATGTATTGTAAACTCTTTGATCTGTTTAGATGTCATCATGGAAGCCGTATAAGTAGTGCGCCATATCTTCAAAGCATATATTACTACAGCCAATTCCAAATCATGGATTGGATAATTCTTTTCATGCTTCCTCAATTGTCTTGATGCATAAGCAATCACCTTCCCGCGTTGCATCAATATGTACCCCAAACCTATACCTGAGGCATCACAATATACCACATAACCTTCTAGTCCTTTAGGAAGAGTGAGCACTTGTGCGGATGTCAATCGATTCTTCAACTCCTAAAAACATCGTTCACAAGCATCAGACCACTGGAATTTAGTAGCTTTCTGTGTTAACTTAGTCAATGGTGCTGATATAGAGGAAAACCCTTCTACAAATCGCCTATAATATCCTACTAGCCCCAGGAAGCTGCAGACTTCTGATGGCCTTGTAGGTCTCTGCCAATTCTTTACTGTATAGATCTTTTGAGTGTCGACACTAATACCCTCATTAGATATCACATGGCCAACCAATGCTACTGAGTTAAGCCAGAATTCACATTTGGAGAGCTTAGCATATAACTTACGATCTTGGAGCGTCTGTAATACTATCCTAAAGTGGCCCGCATGTTCTACCTCTGAACGAGAATACACTAGAATGTCATCAATGAATACGATCACGAACACATCAAGATAGAGTCTAAATACTGTATTCATGAGATCCATAAAAGCTGCTTGGGCATTTGTTAGCCCGAACGACATCACCAAGAACTCAAAGTGCACATATCTTGTTCGGAAAGCCATCTTTGGAATATCCTTCTCCATGACCCCCACCTGATTATACCCTGAACGTAAGTCAATCTTGGAGAAATACATGGAACTCCAGTCAAATAAGTCGTCAATCCTTGGAAGTGGATACTTGTTCTTTATAGTAAACTTATTCAACTGTCGATAGTCAATACACATTCGTAACGATTCATCCTTCTTACGCACGAACAGGACTGGCACACCCTAAGGTGAAGTGCTAGGCCTAATGAAGCCCTTATCCAGTAAGTCCTTCAACTACGCCTTGAACTCTGGCAACTCTGTGGGGGAAATTTTGTATGGAGAGATAGAGATCGGTTGAGTGTCAGGCAACACATCAATGCTAAACTCAATCTCCCTTTCAGGAGGAAGGCTTGGGAGTTCATCTGGGAAAACATCTGAAAATTCATTGACCACGGGGATTAATTGTAGAGTAGGCGGCTTCGCCTCTACATCCCTAACATGAACGAGATGATAAATTTAACCTTTTGATATCATTTTCCTTGCCTTAAGATAGGAAATAAAACTACCTTTTGGTGTAGCAATGTTCCCCTTCCATTCAATGAAGGGTTTACCAGGAAACTGAAACCTAACCATATTCGTATGACAGTCAACATTTGCATAGCATGAGGCCAACCAATCCATTCCCATTATCACATAAAAATCAACTATTTCTAACTCTAATAAATTTGCCGAGGTTTGACGACTACAAATCATCACAGTGCAACCTCTATATGCCCTTCTAGCAATCACAAAATCTCCTATTGGAGTAGATACCATAAGGGGTTTACTTATCAATTCAGGT
This sequence comes from Nicotiana glauca, assembly GCA_026770625.1. NCBI lineage: Eukaryota > Viridiplantae > Streptophyta > Magnoliopsida > Solanales > Solanaceae > Nicotiana > Nicotiana glauca. The sequence goes on along the minus strand of MU711779.1, from coordinate 228,251 downwards.
TCAATGCCACACTTATTAGCCACAAAGTGTGTAACATATGATAATGTAGATCTCGGATCAATCAGAGCATATACATCATAAGAAAACACAGATAATATACCTGTAACAACATCTGGAGATGACCCGACATCCTATCGACCTACTAGAGCATAGGTTCAATTTTGAGCATCACTCAAACTTGGCAGTGCACCCCTACCTCTAACATGACCTTTTGACTACTGAAAACCCTATGCTGGAGGTCGAATTGATGAGGAAGAAGTAGACACAAATCCAGTGGGCTGAGCCATACCACCACCTCCTCTTTTAGGATAATCCCGCATCATATGGCCAGACCGTCTGCAAAAATAGCACATATCAAAACCTCGACGGCACAGTCCAAAGTGGGCTTTGCTGTACTGATCAAAATGTGGTGTTGGGGGTCTCGTCTGACTAGTATCCCTGTGATATTGCGAGCCTGATGCCCGTGAACTCTGACCTGGAGCAGAATAGGTAAATTGATCATATTGAAGCCTCTGAAATTGTGGACGAGCACTAGCTACAGGAGGCGTCGAACTCCTCAGAGACTGGGGCCTAATGCTACCTCTGAAGTCATCAGAATACCCTGTAAATATCGCCATCTTATGCTGGTCCCTATCATGCTCCCTATCTGCCCGCTACTGGCGCTTACGATCCTCTAGGGTCTAAGCATAAGCCTGAATACGAGAAATATCTATGCCCTCTACCAAGGAGGCTGTTGTGCACTCATTTATCAGAAGTGGTCCCAACCCGTTCACGAATAGATGCACCCTATCACTCATCTCGGCCACCATATGCAGAGCATACCCTGCTAAAGAATCAAACTGCATATTGTACTCTCACACACTCATATTACCTTGTCTAAGGTTCAAGAACTTATCAGTTCTAGATCGTCGTATCTCAAGTGGCAAGTAGTGACGAAGAAAGGCCTCAGAAAAATCCTTCCACACAGCCAGAGGAGCGTTCGGACCCCTAGACCTCTCCCAACTATCATACCAGAGAACTGCTAAATCTCGTAGCCGATAAGAAGCCAACTCTACTGTCTCTATATCACTAGCATTTATAACTCGTAGTGTACGACGAAACCTGATCAATAAAAGTATGCGGGTCCTCATTCGGGTCTGATCCGGTAAACACTGGAGGGTCTAAATTAATAAAATCACGAACTCTCATACTCGCCGGTTTATCAACAACACCAGTATTCTGCCTCTGAGCCTGAGCAACTACTAAGCTAGTGCAAGTTCACCGCACTCCACATATCCTGGTCTCTAGGGCCAGACATAGGAACTGGTGGTGTTGGGTTCGTCCTAATATCCACTGGATGAGATGGAGTAGATGAGTTATGAGACGACATGTCACTCTGAGCCTAACTTTGGCCTGCTCTGGCTTGGGGCAGCTGACTGGTACCCTCTCCCGCAGCTGTATCAAGCTGTCTGCTAATTGTTTGCTTCCTATTTGAAAGCGAAACTGAAAAAAACAAATTGAATATTAGAGATTAACACTTACGACTCAACTTTACGCACGATCTATATTCAGGAAGAAGGTAACAACCCTAGATGTCATGTACCATCCTGATTATAAAAGTGGCGCGCTACACATCCATAATCAAACTCTACTAGACATGGCTCATAGATAACCCCTAGGATAGAACTACTCTGATACTATGTTTTTCACGACCTCAACTGGATGGCCACGATTAGCACGCGGCCATACTTTCCGACCACCAACGTACATTTTATCTAACCTTCTTTATTATCTTTTATGGCCGACAAGATCAATATAAATGGTAGACATGGATCATGGACAACCAACAATATAAGATGATGGCATGAACATACATAACATGGGATGACCAGACAATCAAGAAACTATATATAAAGTACGAGATGCCACGCTACCATGAAGGAATATTCAACAAAAACCAGCCGACAAGGCATACCAAACTATACACGAGTCGACACCTGTCTAAGAGCCTCTAAAGGAACATAACTGCTGAAAAATAGCCAGAACAGGGCCCTGACATACAGATAATGTCTATAACAAAAATTCCTACCAAGACCACGGCAAGTACGGAGAAGGGATCTCACCAATCACCACTGAACTGGACAGCGAACTGTGGTCGGGGAGTTGCACCTGCCTGTCTATCAGGACCTGTAGCATGACATGCATCATCCATGAATAAAAGGACATCAGTACGAATAAAGTACTGAGTATGTAAGGCAGGAAACCATAAGTACGAACAGTAATGTAAGCAGGGATAGAGAATATACAACTTGTAACATCCACGTACCTTTGAGGGCTAATGACATGAAATGCATGATACATATTTATATATACATAATCTTTTAAAACATACTCCTCTGTGGGCATCATCCTCATCATATCGTACCCGGCCGTAATAGGCTCGGTAAAAACGTACCCGACCATCATAAGCTCAGTAGAATCGTATCCGGCCACGTGGAGCTCGGTAAAACCAACTGATCAGTGGTTGCACAATAGGTGCCGTACCCGGCTAACTATAGCACGGCTCGGTGGAGTAAAATAGATACATATATATAATGCATGCTCGACTCATGGAAACACGTTCTAAACCATTCGGAGTGACATAAGGTCAGTATCCTATGTACACATTATTAGGACTAACTCTTCAGTGTGAACTTTATAAGAATTAGGAAGTGCCAACAATATTAAAAACATATGAATAAGAGAAGCAACATCAACATCAATCGTTCCATAAGAGGGGAAACAATATAAGTACTGCTAGCTTTGGAAGCTCATTCATTACCTTATGTACAATCGGAGTCGTGCAAAAGAAGGAAAGGATAGCCTCACATACCTTGTATATACTTCCGAATCTCAAGCTATGCAATTTTCACGACTCCTTAGTCTACAATAAGAGAAACGACACTATCATTATCATTCAAGCGTCATATCTATTATGTATGGACCCCAACCTATTTTACGATAAAACGGATAGCACCTCCCCTACATATATGACTTCGCACAATTCCAAAAAATCACTAAACAGCCCAAATAACATCAATAATAATCATATTGAGCCTCCCAAAATAGACCACACACAACCTAATTACTTCATGCGTACGACGACCACCGTAGTTGGGTCAAACGACCCGGAAACGTTACGAAGAACTAGCAGACCACAAAACTACATCTATATGGGTTTTCTCCACACCATTCCTCCTCTCAAACTCCACAAAACAGTATTAAAAGATGCAGCCCAACAGCAACACAAAACAGTCCACAAAATAATCCGCTACAAGTGAATAACTCGAACTCACTGCTTCCGATTACTTTCCCGTGAGTTCTTACATGTATAGAACGAATTACCATTAATTTACAGCAGAAAATATGTATGAAATATAGCATTAAACTTACCTTACTAGTTGGATAACTCAGCCCTTCCCTTGGTTCTTCAAACTCTAGCTTTTACCCCCAATTAGAACTTGAAAAAGAGGGAAAATCAATTAGGGTTTGTGGATAATTTTTGGGAGGAAGTTTGCAGGGGTTTTGGTCTGGTTATTTGTGATAGATAATGAGGGTTATATTGCAGGAGATAACCCTTGAAATGGGTTCTTTGGACGACCCGAAATTTCCTATTTTTGGTCTATCATTTAACCAAGTAGGTGAGATACCTACTGGTCACCTAGCAGCTTGTGCAGTCTCGCAAAAATGCCTATATCTCCCTACTCTAATGTTGTATTGATAAACGGTTTAATGCGTTGAAAACTAGACTCATATATATTCAATGTGGTGGGTAGATCACCCCGTAATTACAAGTACATTAGGAGAAAATCTTAATAACATTTGACCTAAAGTTTAAGTGAAACTATGAACCTAAGTTGCGACAACTCTTGTCTACTTTTGTTTCATAATTCGTTTGAATTGAAGACTATGATATGAATAGTTTATAATTAATATACCTTTAAATACGACCTCTTGAAATTATTAAGCACCCCTAGGTTTACCCAAGAATACGAGTTACAATAACCTTGATTCGTTTAACTTCTAATACTTGTTAATCACCCTTATACACTCTTATATCATTTTAGATCACTAAGATTAACTCCTTATAATCTTAAAGTTAATCTCTTCATGGATTTACATCCACTACCTTATGGAATGAACTAACATACGTGAATATGGGTTGTAACAATTTTATGATTATACCTTAGATTTAACATCAAAATTCATGAGAATCTCAAGGAAATTTTGGGGTTTTAAAGAAAATCCAAGAAATTGAGATTTTTGGTATTTTTACAATGATTTTGGGAATGAAATTAAGAATAACTTAGATATTTGAGTTCGAGATCATGGGTAATCTTTATCTTTGAAAGTTTTTAGAATCCGGGCACGTGGCTCGAGGGCAATTTTTTCAACTTTTCGGCCGGGGTGAGGAATTGTTATAAATTGGACTTTAACGAGTAATTGAACATATATTAATGGGTTTACATAATTATTGGCTAGTTTTGGATTATGTTTTCATCGATTTGAGTCTTCGGAAGGACGTGGAATGCCGATTATGGAATTTCGGAGCGAGGTGACTCTCCTTTCTAACCTTGTAAGAGGAAATTGTCCCTATAGGTGAAATAATTGGTTATGTGCGTCTATTTGGGGGATACTTACGCACGAGGTGACCAGAGTCCGTGTGTGGCTACTATTGTGCTTATGTCAGGGTAGCCTAGGACCCAAACTCATGCTATACTAGAAATATTTGTATCTTGGTTGATAATTTAAATTGCTTAAATCATATCGAATTAGTAAATGAATATCAAAAAATAGTTAAACTTCGTTTTCTTAAACGTTAAAAGAGAAATGAGTTTTTCTTGGATAAATATTGCCCGATGAATTCTTAATGTACTGTTTGAATGTGTGTATCTATGAGTACTCGCGTCGCACGTATGATTCGCGAGCGGGGTAATAGATGCATCTATGGTTCGCGCCATTCGATCCTCTTGTAGTTATAGTTTAAATATTGTTGGATCGGGATGTACATCCTTGGCATGATTTCCACATTCTTGTATTGCTCGCCTTGATATTTATAAATTATGATATTGCTTCTCCGGATTGAGAATAAATGTATAAATGATGAAAATAAATTTTTGGAAATTTCCTATGAATAAAAGAATTGTTTACTTGCTTCATTCTATTGAGTTACATCCATGTTTATAAAAATTCTTGAATTACTATATTGTTGGTATATTTTTATTGGACCACTAGTAAATATCGAAGTCGACCTCTCGTCTCTACTTCTTCGAGATTAGACGGGATACTTACTGAGTGCCCGTTTTCTTCGTACTCATGCTGCACTTGCTGTGCATTTTTGTTGCACATGCACATGTACGTTTAGTAGCCTGGTTTGGTGCAGCCGCGTGGTTGATACAGAGACTTAGGTGAACTGCACTTCTCGAGACGATCCGCAGCCAGCAGAGTCTCATTCGAAACTGTATTGTATTTTCTTTCTATTGTCAAACTTTTTTTCAGGATAGTTATTGTATTACATTATTTCCTAGAAATTTCTCGTGCACTTGTGAAACTGGGTTCTGGGATGTTGATTGATGCCAAACCTGCACTACTATTCAGTAGCGAGAGAGGTCGAAGTACCATTTACTCTATTTAGGGTCGGGATTAATTTTCACAGAGAGCTAGATATTGGAGTTGGGTGTCTATATAAAGTGGAGTTGTGTATTTTATTGGCCAACTTTTTATAAAGATGCAAGTGATCTCGTGAAAAAGGATAAGCTAAATTAATGAAATATTTGGTGACGAAGAAAAGATCTATGGACTGTGAAACTATCAAGATGACCCACCAAGTTAGTGCTATAGTACATTCAATCGTTGCGAAGTTGGAGGATCCCGGTGCTTTCACTATCCCTTGCATTGTTGGAAGTGTAGACTTTGCTAAAGCTTTATGTGCTCTAGGGTCTAGTATCAATTTGATGCCCTACTCAATTTTCAAGACTTTGGGTATTGGGCCACCGAGGCCGACTTCCATGACATTGCAAATGGCGGATAGATCAATGAAGAGACCATTAGGTATTGTTGACAATGTGCTTGTCCGGGTGGACAAATTTATCTTGCCAGCTAATTTTGTGATCTTGGATTGATGTAGATTATGAGGTTCCGATCGTATTGGGGAGACCTTTCCTTGCTACGGGGAATGCTCTAGTAGATGTGGAAGCAGTGGAACTCACTTTTAGGGTGGGTGATGAAAATGTCATTTTTCATGTGTGCAAGTCAATGAAGCAGCCAAAATATACAGAAGTGTGCTCATTTTTGGATCTTGTCACGGTTGTGATGATTGATAATACTAGTGCAATGATCAATGTGGAGGACCTTTGGAGGCCGTATTGTTGAATCTTGATATCAATGATGATGAGGACCAAGTGGAGTGTGTGAATGTTTGCATGGAATGGGCTCTTATTCTTATGAGCGTAGGAGACTCTCTTTGGATCACGAAAATACAAAGACCCCTCCAACAAATCCTATAATTGAGGAACCCCAAGTGTTGGAGTTGAAGCCATTGCCTCCACACCTCAGATATGAATTCTTAGGCCATAGTTCAACTTTACTAGTTATTCTTTCCTCTTGTCTTACTAACATGCAGGTAGATGCCACATTGTTTGTGCTCAAAAAGCAGAAGAAGGCAATTGGATGAACTTTAGCTGATATTCAGGGAATAAGCCCCGCATTCTGTATGGACAAGATTATTCTAGAAGATGATGCAAAACAATCCTTAGAACATCAAAGGAGGATGAACGTGGCAATGCAAGAGGTTGTAAAAAGAGAGGTGATCAAGCGGTTAGATGCCGGAGTGGTGTACCCTATCTCTGACAGCTCGTGGACTTCACCGGTGAAATGAGTGCCAAAGAAGGGTGGTATGACCGTGGTGACCAATGCTAATAATGAACTTATTCCAACCCAAAAGTGACCGTATTGAGGGTGTGCATGGACTACCAGAAGCCGAACAAGGTGACTCGCAAGGATCACTTCCTATTGCCTTTTCATGACCAGATGCTTGATCGTCTTGCTGGGCGGGTCTTCTATTGTTTCTTGGATGGATATTTGGGGTGAAAAAAAGTTTTGATAGCTCTAGAGGATCAGGAGAAGAAAACTTTTACTTGTCCATATGGCACCTTTTCCTTTTCTTGGATGCCCTTTGTGTTGTGCAATGCACTGACAACATTCCAACGGCGTATGATGGCCATTTTCCCCAATATGGTGGAAGATATTTTGGAGGTGTTCATGGACAACTTCAGTGTTAGGGGTGATTCGTTTGATGAGTGTGTGAAAAATCTGGATAGAGTGTTGGCCCGGTATGAAGACACCAATCTTGTGCTAAATTGGGAAAAATTACACTTCATGGTTGAGGAGGGCATAGTGTTGGGTCATAAAATTTTCAAAGAATAGTATTGTGGTTGGAA
>MU711779.1:194418-220000 GCA_026770625.1 Nicotiana glauca | reverse complement strand
CCCCCCCCCCCCCACTTCCGTCAAGGGAGTTAGAAGTTTTCTTTGGCATGCGGGGTTCTACCGGCAATTTATCAAGGACTTTTCGAAGGTAGTGAATCCTTTATGAAAACTTCTAGAAAAGGATGTGAAGTTCCTGTTTGATGAGGGATGTATGCAAGACTTTGAACTACTCAAGCATAAGTTGACCACCACCCCGATCATTACCGCACCCAATTGGAGCTTGCCTTTGGAGCTCATGTGCGGCGTGAGTGATGTTGCGGTTGGGGCAGTTTTAGGTCAAAGAGCGAACAAAATGTTACATCCGATGTACTATGCGAGGAAGATAATGAATGAGGCTCAAAGAAACTACACAGTAACTGAGAAAGAGTTGTTGGCTATTGTGTTCGCTATGGAAAAATTTCAGCCATATTTTATAGGAGCCAAGGTCATAGTGCACACCGATCATGCAGCTCTTAGGTACTTGATGACAAAGAAAGACTCCAAAGCTAGACTGATGCGATGGGTATTTGGTGACGTCAAAATCCACTACTAAATAGTAATAGACCCGGTCGCATGCAATATAATTTACCCAACTATGAGTCGGGGTCGAATCCCACAGAGAACAATGTGTAGGCGATTAGGCATGTAACAAAATTATCGCTTATCGTGCAATGCCAAACACTAAGAATTTCTGCTTGAAAATGTTTTATATCTAAATGAGGAAATGTAAACTAACCTAGAAATCAAGTAAAATGATCAATGGCTACAAGTATGGTTGCATCGGGAATTACACTTAAGTAACGATCCAATGTATTTCATGATTTTACAAATATGAGCAAGTTTATGTTTATTAGCCACAGATAATAAGTCTTAATTAGCTTCTTCCGAAGACTAACAAGACTTCCTAATAGAATTATGCCTAAAAAAAAATTAGAAGATTCAGCACACGCGGAATGGCTACAAGTAGTTCAATCTTATCCCTAGGTAGAATCTATAAAATGAGGGTTAACACCTCAAGTTCTTGTTAATTAATATTTTCCAATCCCAAATTATCTTTTCCAAAATCAATTCGGAGTTAATGGGCGAGTCTTAGGGTTAGCTAATCCCTTTGGAAACATTAAAGAACAAGAATAATTAAAGTAACAATAACTCACTTTATAAATAAATAAAAATCATTCAATACATAAGCAAAACAAGGTATTTAATCCACACTTTAAATATGAATATTTCCATAAACAAGGTTCAAGTGTTGGAAATAAATACTACACACTTAAATATTCAATACAAAGCAAGGAAATGAAGAAATAAACATAAATGGGTAAGAAAATCTTAACCCCAAGCTTCAATCTTCAAGACCCAAGTGTGTGTGCAAAACCCTAGCTTCCAAAAATGTTCTCTCTAGTTCTATGAACTGAAAATAAGCCAAAAGATCTCTAAAATATCTGTTTGGACGAGTATAAAAATGGTTTGGGGATAAAAATGTGAAATTTCATAATTGCCCAGGCCTGAAGCTCGACCTTCGCAATTGTGAACAAAAGTTCGCAATTCCTAACCTTGGCTATACTACTCATGTTCGCATTTGCGAAGCTTGACTATTTCAGTTGACTTCGCATTTGTGAAGGCTGACTTTCTCAGTTGACTTGGCATTTGCGAAGTGTCCTTCGCAATTGTGAATACTGACTGCTTTGACATACTTCGCATTTCCCAAGCATCTTGTCGCAATTGCCACCTATCTTGGCGTTGCCCAGATTTTTCTTCTTTTAAGCTTCTTTTTGACTTGTTTTCACTTGGTTTCTTCACCATTAATTCTAAATCACATACACCCTGTAAAATAGAAGTAAATAACATTAAACACACGATATTATCCCTCAAACATAGAAAAAATATAGGTTTAAAGATAAGATAAGTTGGTAAAATACCAACTTATCAAACCCCCAAACTTAAACTATTGCTTGTCTTCAAGCAATGAAAGCGACAAAATCTCCTCCCAAGTGGCTAACTCAACAATATATCCATAACATGCCAAGCCAAAAAGGTCTAGAATAAGCACAACAACATGACTTCGATTGGTACCAACAATTACTCCCAAGCATATGAATTATCAAGAACTTCTCATGAACTTCATTATACTTTAAGTGCTCAAATACTAATGCAAATCAAAGTAGCAATCAAGTCATGACACTAAAGCTTAAAAATTTGCCTCTCTATCACACTCAACTATCTTTGGTCATTCCTTCCAATTGAAAATAGGATTAAATTCATAACTCAAGTTTCATGTGCCCTCACATTTAAGAGAGGATCCCACACTCATAAATTTTAATTCAAAATAAAAATGGGATATCAAATGGAAAGAATTAACTCTCTCTCAAAAAGATGTTCAAATGCATACAAGTAGTACCATAGGCTTGCCCTTCATGTATTCCTCCACTAATGTAGACAACTCGGTTTAAAATCAATTAGGACTTAAAGGGTTGTAGTTTAGGCTTTTGGCTAAGGTAGGGCACAATTTTGGGTTAAAGTGACTCAAAACGTTCCCAAGCGCTACACAATTTACAATTAACGTCCACTTTCTTCAAAAATATTTTCCATCCTTTCTTCACTTTTCATTCCATACTTAATCTTCCCTTTATTCACGACTTTTTATCATTTTATTCGAAGGTTTCATATATTTTTTTTTTCTACCTCCCACCTTTTCAAACAACTTCCATATCACAACTTTTCCAACCTTCACCCCCAAACTTAGGCTTTTGACCTATGTTTGCACTTTCAAAGTACTTAGGGAGGTACAGTGTCACAAACTAGATCAATTAAGAACAAAGGATTTAAGATTGTAATTCGGTTGCCAAAGAATAAGGTTAAAGGCACAAAATGGGTTGACTAGGGAACATATTCAAGGGTAGGAATTTTAAGGCGTACTAGTGGTCCAAGGAAGGCCTAATATCATTTTTCAAACCAAGTTAGTCTATGATTTCGCCTTGAAGCACATTCGGGGCAAGTTCTAGATTACAAGTAATGCAAAAGAACTCACAAATAATCTCACCACATATGGCACATGAACATTCAAGTGGAATACAAATCCAAAATTCAATTGAAACCATTGACTCAAAGAGGCCGCATGTAGCATATGAAGCTATTTAGTGAATCAAAGAACCAAAATTTGAGTCTAAAATTCATGACATTTCTACTTCACTTATTATTTTTTTTTCTTTTTTTTCAACAATCAAAAACCCATATGTTGGGGTTTAACTCATGTTGGTACCAAGCAAGCCACAACTTGGTCAATGAGAACAAATCCCAACTCAAACCATTTATTTTCCTAAATTAACAAAAGCTAATTCTAACTACAAGACTAATTCCCTTAAGAAAGTTGTCAATCTATTCATTAACGGGAAAAGTCGATAAAAATTTTCTACAATTACCCGGTTCAAGAAGAAAATTGGCATCCTTGGAAAAAGAACCGTGGTATCAAGAAAACCAAGGATATCTCCACTAACATAAAGCATACTAAATAAAAAAAATTAAGAAGCTAATAAACATCAAGTAACTAAACATAATAATATCAACATACTAATATAACACGACATAAAAATATACTAATAACAAAATGAAAACAAAGCAAGTACCAATCTGTCGTATATCCACAATTATATTAAAATAACAGTTTACAAGAAGACACCCCCAACTAAATACGTTGCAATGTCCCCAATGCAACAAAACATAATAGAGAAGAAAATGGTGGAAAGTGCTCCCTGAATACTGCATCAACTACTCTCCTCGTTGTCTGAGTTAGAATCATCCTCCTTGCCTCTTCCTCGGGCCAAGCAACAGGAACATCATTATCATCCATAGCCCTGGTCGATGGTATCCGGTCCTGAGGCTTTAGGACCTTCCACAACCCTTTCACCCTTCCACATGCGAATAAAGAATTTATCTCTTTTCTTCTCCCTTTTTACCATTTGGGTGTGTGACTTTTCTAGACTGTTGTGGGAAGTGCTTAGCTCACCATGCTTCTTGGCCAGCTCGGTGTACACTTTCTCTAGTGCCTTGAGGTGATCCCTCTGCTTTATTTGATCTTCAATGTATTTCTGGAACTCTTTCTTTGAAATGTAAGAAGGTCCCTCAGATGTCTCCCCAGGTCCCTGGGGAAGGCCAGCTACTAACTCAAAAATCACTCGCATCTCGTCACTGAGTATAGTAAATGGTCCTCCTGCGCAGGAGGATGGCTGACTACTCGGATGTACCTGAGAGGAAGAACCCAAATTTCTCTTTTTTCCCTTCACTGTGCCGCCCTCTCCTCTCTTCTTCAACGGATGAAGCAGCTTTCCCAGATCTATCCAGTTGTCCCTGGAGCCTCTTCCACCCCAGCAAGCTGACACAAGTCAGTGATAAGCGATGTGAATATCAATGAAGGACTGTTCTGCATTCGATACTCCCTCAGTTCATTGATGAAGAGCTCACCAACATTCAGCTGAATACCATCAAGGATGGAGGCTATCATCTGAGCTCGTGTGACTAGAACGTTCCATATGTTTGAAATAGGGGAAATACGACTGCATATGATGGCCAGCCATATCTTTGCTTCGGCAGTGAATTCTTTTGATGTGATCCCCTTTTTCTCAGCTGCCTATGGAACATCTACACCTGGGCATAATTTGGACACCAACCGCTCCCCTGAGGCACAGTCTGTTGCCTTGAATGGGGCCATGTCATGGTGTGGCAAATGATAGAAGTCATTCACAGTTTCAGCCCCAAAGTGCACTATTTTCCCCCGAATTCTCATCTGGGGATTTTTTAGCCGGATTGTTGGGAGGTTTGCATAAAATTCCCACACCCATTGCTCATTTGCTCGGCAAGGTTGAGGGGCAAAACAGTTCCATCCCATGTCCATTAGCCTTTGATAGAAATCTGGGAGACGTTCCTGGACATCGCCCATCACTATATCGCTTTCCGAGAGCACTTTCTTTAAGATCAGGTTTTCAAAGTATCGTTCTTGACACTTCAATGACAAGAAATGGTGTTGGTCAAAGTTTTGTTCAGCTTCCCCGGAGTTGTTACTTGACGATCCTTCAGAGTTCGTGTCCATTTTCCAATTATAGTACCTGTCAACAATTAATAAGAGTGAAAACTTGGTATGGCTATGAAGAACAGTGCAAAATGAAGCAAATATACCAAAAGAATGATCGGACAGTCGAGATTCAAACTTAGAAAAAATTTCAGGATTTCCAAATTTTGAGATGCAAGCTCTCTGATGTCGCAATTCCCACATTTTCTTCGCAATTGCGAACTTAACAAAGATGGGAATTGCGAAGATTTTAGAACCCCCAGTTTTGGGAATTGCAAACAATTCTTGGGAAATGCGAAGGTCACAAGAAAGGCAATTCTTTGCAATTGCGATAAAATCTTTGCAAATGCGAAGTCGCAAATGCGAAGAGGACATCGCAATTGCAAGCCTTCGTCCCCAGTTGAGCTTTTCTACAGACAACTGAACCATGCCCCAAAATTTTGCACTCCCAAGCCATTTTTTAACTTATCCAATCATCATTCAAGCATAAATTATGCATTAAATTTCATAGATGACCATGAATCAGAAAATATCGATGGTTAAGCCAAGAATTTCATTCAGCCCTTTCATCGAACACTTATAAAGCACAAAAACTTCACTCCTATTAGACAAGCTTTGGGTACTCAGACTTCGCCAATTTTTTTAGCAACGAAGAAAATCGCACACTCTCAACCAAACTTCACCCAGAAATTAACATGTGTTTTGAAAAAAATTGAAACAATTACGAGCAAAGAATGGACCCATTTGGATTCTAGGGTTGCAGAAAATCAAGAAAAATAAAAGAGAAAGTGAAGATGAAGAAGAAGAGGGAGTAATGATTAAGGTTTCATACCTGATTCTTTGCAATGAGGGGTGAGATTTGAAGGAGTCTACAATGGTGAGAGTGAGGGAGATGAATTTGAGAGCCTTACATAATGTTTTGTTCAGTTTTGGTTCAAAAATAAACAACTGGCTGCTTTTGACTCTCAGAAGTCGCAATTGCAATAGACCTTTTGCAATTGCGAAGCCTGCCCCTCATTTTTCAACAGCTACTGGTTTGACCTCTCCGGGTCACTCCGACCTGCTCAAATCAGCTCCAAAAATTCTCAAACTCGGCAGATTAGTTACGAATAATATACTAAGCTATTCTAAAAAATAAAATTTCAAAATTGACTAAAATTTTTGATGAACAATGGGTTGCCTACCACCAAGCGCCACATTTAATGTCGTGGCACGACGCAAGCAATTTTACCACTTTTTTCGCCACTTGGATGATATGAACATGGCACCTAGCCTGGAATCAAGCTTGTGACCACGAGCGATGGGGGTGGTAAGTTGATAATCAAGCCAATCCTTAAATTCTTCATTTTGCACTTCTTGGCTCGCATGTGAGGAATGCCATTTTTCTTTCTTGCTTCCTCAAACTGTAAAATGTATGGTTGTTGCCCTTCCTCCTTACAATTCCTCAGTGGCTCGTGTAGTTCAATTTCCATATCACCACACAATTCCAATGTTGAAACATGCTTGGAATGTGACTTCAAACCTTCACTTTGCAATTTTTCTTGGATTTTGACATCCTCTTTTTCCCCCGGATTAGAGTCAATATCAACCACATTTGCATTTACACCGGTTGACTCTAATTCCATTTTTTTCTTGGCATCACTAACACTCATGGAGTCGGTTCGTGGATGTTCAATTCTTGAATCCTCATAGTAACACTCACTTTCTTCCTCAGAATTGGACTCTTCTTGGTTTTATTCCACCCTCTCAAGTTGGTGGGCATAGTGAGCCTAAACAAATATTTGCATTTGATCCTCCAAAGTGCGAATATGTTCATCATTGTGAGCCAAGCTTTATTTCAAGTCCTCGAGTGCAAAGTTGTGCTTCTCCTCATTTTCAAGAATGGTCTCCAACATGAGCATTATTTTCTCATTTTGAGCATTTGAGAGTTCTTCTTAGTTTTGATCAAGTGCCAATTAAAGATTTTCAACTTCAATCTCAAAGGAAGGTTCTTGGCTTTCATTCACTTCCGAGGCTTTTTGAACCCTTAAGGCTTCGATCATTTCATCCATTTGTGAGTTCAACTTTTCAAGTGCCAAGTCATTTTGAAGACTAGTCTCCAAAAGTTCCTCCAAGGAATTTTGCTCCTAGTTTCCTTCCTCAAGTAAACACTCCAACATAAGCCTGAACTCTACATTTTTGCCATGCTCAACTTCTTTCATTTCCTTGGCCCTATAATTCTCATCACAAAAAGTAGAATCGTCATAGTAGGGGCTTGGGGAAGGGAAGGAAAAATAAGCACAATCATCTGAATGACCATTACCACACTTATCACAAATACTCCACTCATAGGGTTGAGATTGTGCGCACAATCCACCCACGGGAGAATTCAAACAATTTTGCCACGAGTGTGGTCGTCCACAATAAGGACAAGGGTCATCAAAGTATGAGCAACTATCATCCGACCAATTTTCATTATACGACGCCATTTTTCAAAAAATAAGAAAATAAACAAGAAAAATAGACCAAGGTAAGAAAAATTAATTACACAAATATTCACAAGTTTGGACCAAAGCACTTTCGCTTACTTCTCAAACAACCTAAATTATGCCAAATTGTTCCCCGTCAACGGAGCCAATTTTGGTGACATCAAAATCCACTACTAAAAATTAATAGACACAGTCGCATGCAATATAATTTACCCAACTATGAGTCGGGGTTGAATCCCACACAGAACAATGTGTAGGCAATTAGGCATGTAAGAAAATTATCGCTTATCGCGCAATGCCAAACACTAAGAATTTTGGTTTGAAAAATATTTTATATCTACATGTGGAAATGTAAACTAACCTAGAAAGCAAGTAAAATGATCAATGGGTACAAGTATGGTTGCATCGGGAGTTATACTCAAGTAACGATCCAATGTATTTCATGATTTTACAATTATGAGCGAGTTTATGTTAATTAGCCACGGATAATAATTCTTAATTAGCTTCTTCTGAAGACTATAAAGACTTTCTAATTGAATTATCCCTAAAAAATTAGAAGATTAAGCACACCCGGAATGGCTACAAGTAGTTCAGTCCTATCCCTAGGTATAATCTATAAAATAAGGGTTAACACCTCAAGTTCTTGTTAATTAATCTTTCCTAACCCCAAATTATATTTTCCAAAATCAATTTGGAGTTAATGGCCGTGTCGTAGGGTTAGATAATACCTTTGGAAACATTAAAGAACAAGAATAATTAAAGTAACAATAACTCACTTCATAAATAAATAAAAATCATTCAATACATACGCACAACAAGGTATTTAATCCTCACTTTAAATATGAATACTTCCATAAACAAGGTTCAAGTGTTGGAAATAAATACTACACACTTAAATATTCAATACTAAGCAAGGAAATGAAGAAATAAACATAAGTGGGTAAGAAAATCTTAACCCCAAGCTTCAATCTTCAAGACCCAAGTGTGTGTTCAAAACCCTAGCTTCCAAAAATGTTCTCTCTAGTTCTATGAATTGAAAATAAGCCAAAAGATCTCTAAAGTATCTGTTTGGACTAGTATAAAAATGGTTTGGGGATAAAAAATTTGAAATTCCAGAATTTCCCAGGCATGAAGCTCGATCTTCGCAATTGCAAACAAAAGTTTGCATTTCCCAACCTTGGCTAGACTGCTCATGTTTGCATTTGCGATGGGACCTTCGCATTTGCGAAGGTTGACTGTTTCACTTGACTTCACATTTACGAAGACTGACTTTCTCAGTTGACTTCGTATTTGCGAAGTGTCCTTCACAATTGCGAACACTGTATACTTTGACATACTTCGCATTTCCCAAGCATCTTGTCGCAATTGCGACCTATCTGGAGATTGCCCAAATTTTTCTTCTTTTAAGCTTCTTTTTGACTTGTTTTCACTTGGTTTTTTCACCATTACTTCTAAATCACATACCAACTATAAAATATAAGTAAATGACATTAAACACACGATGTTATCCCTCAAACATAGCAAAAATATAGGTTTAAAGATAAGATAAGTTTGTAAAATACCAACTTATCAGTCTTATTACTTCAAGAGTTCGATTTGGAAATTGTGGACCGGAAAGGTAGTGAAAACTATATGGGGGATCACTTCTCCCTCTTGGAGGAGGAAAGAAGGCCAAGTTATGGCCTATAGATCTATGATGCATTTCCTAATGAGTAGCTACTTTCTGTGTCAATGAGTGATATGCCATGGTTTGCGGATGTTGCCAATTTCCTTGTGACTGGAATCATCCCGTGTGAGCTCTCTTCTAACCAAAGGAAGAAGCTCAAATGGGATAGTCTGGATTACTGTTGGGATGAGCCATACCTATTCAAGATTTGCACCGACGGAGTGATCCGGGGTGACCCAGAGGAGGAAAAATTGATTATCTTAGAGGCTTATAATTCCTCTCCCTATGGTGGTCATCTTGGAGGGGAGAGGACAACTTCGAATGTTAAGAGTTGTTGTTTTTATTGGCCAACTTTGTATAAATATTCAAGTGATCTTGTGAATAGGTGTGACCAATGTCAGAGAGCGCGCGATATTTTGAAGAAAGATGAGATGCCTCTCAACACCATTCTAGAAGGATATCTTTGATGTGTAGGGTATTGATTTCACGGGCCCATTTGTAAGCTTGTGCGGGAACACCTACATTCTAGTTGCGGTTGACTATGTCTCAAAATGGGTTGAGGATGTGGCTTTTCCCAACAATGAAGCTAGGAGTGTATTTGAATTTCTGAAGACGATCATTTTTACAAGGTTTGGCCCTCCTCGTGCAATTATAAGTGATGAAGGATCGCATTTTTGCAATAGGGCTTTAGACACCTTTCTTGCTATGTATGGTGTCAACCACAAAGTGTCTTACTCCTTATCATCCTCAGGCGAGTGGCCAAGTTGAAGTCTCTAACAGGGAAATCAAGAGCATCTTGACTAAAACAGTCAATACCAATAGGACCGATTGGTCTAAGAAGTTAGACTATGCTCTATGGGCTTACCGAATTGCTTACAAGACTACGATTGTTATGTCTCCGTACCGGTTGATTTTTGGGAAAGCTTGCCATTTACCGGTGGAATTAGAGCACAACGCCATATGGGCTTTGAAAAAATATAACCTTGAATGGGATGTGGCAGCAAATCTCCGTGTTGAGCAACTTAATGAACTTGATGAATTTTGTTTCCATGCCTACTCCAGTTCTTCCTTGTACTAGGACAAGATAAAGTACCTCCACGATAAATATGCTCGTGGCAAGGAGTTTAAAGTAGGTGATTTGGTTATCTTGTTCAACTCTCTATTACGGTTGTTTCCGCGAAAGCTAAAGTCAAAATGGAGCGAACCTTTTGAGGTGGTGTTTGTGACCACGTTTGGTGGCCTTGATTTGAAGAACAAAGATGGGGAGATTTTCAGGGTTAATGGGCACAGGGTCAAGCACTACTTGGGAAACTTTGATGATAGTCATGTGGTGGCACTTGTTCATTTCAAATGATTGGATGGTAACATGCGTTATGCCACGACGTTAAATCAGGCGCTTCTTGGGAGGCAACCCATGTGTTTTTTCTTCTTGTTTTTCTTTGATTTTCATTGTAGTGTAGGATTTATATTTGGCCTAACTGGTTTTGAGATGCTATAGGATTGTGTTGATGCAGTGCAGGACATAGTGGAAAAATTGTCAAGCTTCTGAAGTTTGCAGTGCAGACCGCACTACATTTTGTGCGGCCGCAAAGAACCTAGTGCGGGGGCCACACACTTAGTGCAGACCGCACTAATGATGAATGACAATACACCCTCTTTGAAGTTTGCCACCGTGGCCGTATTACATTTTGTGCGGTCCGCGGTGGACCACTTTGCCCACAAAGCATTTTGTGCGGACCACTGTGGTTGCCTTTCTCAAACATTACATAACACTATGTAGTGTGTACCACACTGCATTTTGTGTGGTCCGCATTGGGTAGGTGAGATGGGCCCCAGGACTTTTTCAATAAATAGTACTTGAGGTCCTCATTTGAACTTTTCGATCTTTTAACTCTCAAAGCTTTAAAAGTACTGTTCATCCCCACTCGTTGCATATAAGTGATTTCTAAGGCTTAATCTTCACTACATCATCTTAGTTTTGGTAATTTCATCTCTTTTCCATATTTAATTTTATTATTTTTGTGTGCGGGGAAATCGGGAGACCAATATTCTCTCGGCATAATGCTTCGAAGAATAAATCTCGAAGGCACGGGATCTCGGTTTGGTTGCTTCCCTTGAGATCTATCGATGCCTCGCCCAGGTCGGTCATCGGTCGAGCCCTGATGGGTGAAGATATCCCCCGAAAGATGTATCCAGGGTCCACAAGACTTGTCCAAATGACTCGATGTCAGTCCTCCTACAACATAAGAAAAGCAGGTTGTCACATCTCGTTCTTTTATTGTATTATTTATTCCATATTAAGCTTGGACGCCCCTTTTTCTATAAAAGAAGGGTCACCAACTTCTTGTAGAGCATCTCCAATTGTCTTACAAAGAAAGCGATAATAATCTCTCTCCCTCTTTATCTAAATCTCTCTCTAGTTCTAAGCCATATCTATTGATAGCTATTCTTTTGGTTTGTCAAATAAATATATCCTGAGATCGCCTTAACACATTATTATTTCTTCACTTGTGCTTCAGCATTTAGCTCAAGATTGATACTATAGAGCATTACTTACCTATATCTTTATCTATTTTCCCCTTCCCGACTACCCTCGATAAGATTGAGGCCTGGCTCCGAGGTATCTACTGGCGTGCTCTACGCCCAGGAATGTCCCATTACTTTTTCGATTATCGCTTTGGCTAACTCGATCCCTATAGTCCTACTTCACGTTTTAACACCAATCACCCTAAAAAACTAGCTCGAGAATAGATCACGTATTTTTAGAATCCCATTTATAAATTTAATTGTTGTTACCATTTTTACGGTAAACAGTTTGGTGCCCACCGTAGGGCTAAAAATAATAGTGATTATTTTCTTGCTAGTTTCGTCACTCGAATGCACGATATCTTTCACACTTTTTCTTGCCCGAAGAACTCTTTGATTGCAGGTCAAAATGTCCGGCTCGATAAACAAGGTTGAGAAAAACAACTTTGAAGACCATGGGGAAAACGGCGTGGCCGTCCCAGATGCCGGAGCACCTCCGCAGAATCCTAACGGCATTCCCGGACCAATACTAGTGGACGCTCAACATGTAGGAGAAACATCTCACGCCAACATGAAGCGCAAAAGACCCTAGCCCGGGAAGAACAAGAAGTTAGGCTTCATGTTATTTTTGAAATGTTGCAGGCTCAACAACAAGCCATCGCTCAACTACAAAGCCATCCAAGAACCCCCAACATAGTGGCACCAGATATGGCTCCCCCACCGAATGTGTACTCGAAAGGTCAAGCAATAGCGAGTCGGTGGCCGACCCTACTATCGTACAAATGCTCGAGGACCTCACCAAAAGGATCGAATCAGGAGAAAAAATTATCTTAGCCAACAATAAGATGGTCGAGACCTATAACTCTAGTGTCGATTAGATCCCAGGTGCCCCCTCCAGTACTTAAGGGTTTAGATTCAAAGAAATTCATTCAAAGGCATTCCCCGAAGAAGTAGCGCCGAAACCAATCCCAAAGAAGTTAAGAATGCCGAAACTCCCTAAGTACAACGGCACCTCGGATCCCAACAAACACGTCACTGTGTACACCTGCACAGTAAAAGGTAACGACATAAAGAGCGACGAGATGGAATCCGTACTACTGCAAAAATTCGGAGAAACACTTTCAAATGGGGCAATGATGTGGTACCATAACCTGGCTCTCGACTCCATATATTCATTCGCCATGTTGGCAGAATCATTTGTAAAAGCACACGCCGGAGCCATTAAAGCAGCGATAAGGAAGTCCGGCATTTTCAAAATCAAGTAGAGAGAGAACGAGATGCTGTGGGAATTCGTGTTTCGGTTCCATATGGAAATAATGGAGCTACCACAAGTCTCCGATGATTGGGAGGTATAGGCCTTCACCCAAGGCCTGAACGAACGAAGCTCTATGGCTTCGAAATAGCTAAAACAAAATCTGATCGAATACCCGGCCGTGACCTGGTTAGACGTCCACAAGCGCTATCAATCGAAGATCAGGGCAGAGGATGACGAACTGGGGGGCCCTTCAGGATTTGTATACCCAAGAAGACTCCCCGCAAAAGAGACGAAGCCAAGCAAAGAACTATATCAACTGTACCACGAAAACAGGAGTAATACCCTGAGGCACAACCTACCCCGTAATGATAGGAGGATGGATTGAGGACAGGATCCTCGAGTGGTCATCAACAGGACCTAATTCGACTGAAACAAGGCACCAGTCAACGCACCCCACTTATCGAAATACAACTTTAGCGTCGACGTATCGGACATCATGTTCGCTAACAGCAAAATTCGGGATGCAAAATAGCCTAGAAATTACAACATGACGTGTGAGTTCCACAGTACACATGGACACCGGACCGAGGATTGCCATCAACTTTGAGAAGAAGTAGCCCAGCTACTCAACAAAGGGCACCTCCGAGAATTCCTCAGCGACCGGGTTAAAAATCAATTTCGAGATAGGGAGGCAGTCAAGAAGAATTAAGTAAACGAACCACAACACGTCATTCACATGATCATGGGCGGCGCTGATACCCAGTAGGAATCCATGATGAGGAAAACAAAATATCCATCATAAGGGAGAATCGCACTCGAGGATATATCTCCGAGGACGCCCTTACCTTCAGTGAAGAAGATATAGATGCCCTATCTCAATCCCATAAAGACACCCTGGTAATTTCATTTCTTATAAATTCTTTTCAGATAAAATGTGTACTCATGGATCCAGGTAGCTCGGCCAATATTATCAGTTCAAGGGTGGTAGAACAACTTGGCTTAAATGAACGGATCGTACCCGCCACTCGATTCCTCAATGGGTTTAACATGGCGATCGAAACAACAAAAGGGGAAATCATCATATCCATCACCTTATCCGATCCAATTTATCTTAATCGATTAGTTAACATATTGGTTAACCGTATTCTGAAACATGGAAAAAAATCATTGGCTTTTCAAATTACCAAATTCAATGTCATCGAGGTAGACATGAGATACAATGCCTTGTTCGGATGATCATGGATACATTGCATGAGAGCAGTACTGTCCACCCTTCACCAGATGATAAAATTCCCGACAAAGGACGGAATCAAAACCATCCATGTGTTGCAGCACACGCTGAGAGAAATGTTTGCGATACACGACA
The DNA here is from genome assembly GCA_026770625.1 of Nicotiana glauca. Classification (NCBI taxonomy): domain Eukaryota; kingdom Viridiplantae; phylum Streptophyta; class Magnoliopsida; order Solanales; family Solanaceae; genus Nicotiana; species Nicotiana glauca. The sequence goes on along the minus strand of MU711779.1, from coordinate 205,678 downwards.
CACTCTCAGCCCCCGTACCTCTGCCTCCGAATAAGCCCACAAGCAAATCAGGGCTCAACACCGGTTAGGTTTGACAAAACGCAAAAATAAACACGCATCATATACTCGACCTCGGGCAATCGAAACATGTCAGTGCAAAAAGTATCCCGTCCCAAGGTACCAACATTTATTTTATTTTATTTTTAAAATAGAAATTAACCCTCGTGTAGGCACTATGAGAAGACATCGATGCCTCTAAAAAAAGGCACGCCCGACTCGACCGACGATATCAAGACACTGGCACTATCCGACGACCTCGGGAACTCCCAGAAAAGGCGCGCTTGTTGCACTCATTTCCTTGGACCGAGTTTTTTATCCCATAAAGAAGAAGGCTTTCTACCAAAAAGGTACCAGGAGATAAAAACTCCACAAATATAGCTAGAAGCCATCCCTACGGCAAACTTCCAAAGCAGCTAGAAGCATTCCTCCTGAAATCCACCAAACCTAGGGGAGCGTCAAACAAAGACCCCTACGGGGGAATAATGTACCAGGCCAAGACGGCCAATGTATCCAATCCTCGCTAAGACGAGAACATGTATTATTGTATCGGGCAATTGGAAATAACCCCTTCTTTTATGAGAAAAGATAAAGGCTCCTAATCAAGAATAAAGAAATTTGAAAATCAGCAAAAAAAAAAAAAAACACAACTTGGCCTAAGAGCTGACTGATTCAGCGGGATAGCGCATATATCGCATCAATGGGTTAGATTATATCTCCAACGCCATGTTGTCCAAATGGAAACAAATCTCAACACGCTCTCGATAGAGGCATCTCCATGAAATATGTCCCGAGATACTAGGAGACATAGGAAATCTGACATCCTGATGACCCTGGGGTCAAAACGGCGTGATCACCAAGCCCTTAGAAAACAACTCCGAGCTCACGAAAAGCTTTTTTCAAGGAAGCTCGATGACTCGGAGGCTATCGCCAATCGTCACGTACTGGAAAATATGAAATTGTAAGACGCTAACGGGCAGCCTCAGCAAAACCGGGTCTATTCTCCATACACTGTAAGACCTCAACAAGCATTGCAAATTGTAAGACGTCAATAGGGATGAAAAATCCCCCAGTTTAGGCTATACGTTGCATTTGTAAGAATCCCTAATGGGCATACACTCGGTGTAGATGCTTGAAACTGCTTCTCAGGATCAAAAAATGGCCCCGACCAAATGCACACGCTCCGGTCAAAATGGCTACTACAGCCTAAAAAATGCGACTCAAAGACGGCCGACTATTGCTAAAAAATCCTCCAAATCTACTTTGGAAAGAACCAGTTAAACATAGGCTTCCCTCAATAGGCAAAAAATGAGTCCCAACCACGTCGGCTCCAAAATCGCAAAAGCATCGATCTACTCGACCTATGAGCTATAAATCTTCCGAGGTGCTCAAAACATCACCGACTATGACTTGAAATCGAGGTTCTTTTAGAACCGACGACGGGTCGGGCAAAATAATCAATAAGACCTTAATGAGAGAAAACAAAGCCTACAAAAAGCCTCCGGGCCTCACATCAAATAGTGTAAATGCCATTGTTGCCAGCTAAGCAAACCCTCTGAGCCTCACATCAAAAGGTCTCTACGACCATACGGCGTAAGAGCCATTGTCACTATCTTGAAAATTGACAATTTAAGGATTAAAGTGAGCTTGAATCGTAACTTGATTTAGAGACCGTATCCAAAATAGTTAACCTAAGAAAAGCCTCTGGGCCTCATATTGAAAGATCCCTACGACTGAACGTCGTAAGTGCCATTGTCGCCGGCTAAGCAAAGCCTCCGAGCCTCACATAAAAAGGTCTCCACGACCAAACAACATAAGTGCCATTATTGCCGGCTAAGCATTCCTTCAGGACTAATACTAAAAGGTTGCAGTGACCAAGCAATAGAAAGACCACCGTCGCTAGCCGAGAGCTCATATAAGATTCAAGAGTCAATTACAGCTCCAGTCGTAACACGACTCGGAGACTGGACCCAAAAATCATAATACTCCCTAGAGCGTGACATCAATATCGCTTTCTCCAACCAAAACCTCCAGGAAAGATCAAAGGGTCGATTGCAGCTCGAACCACAACACGACTCAGAGACTAGGCCCGGAAAACCGCCAAACGCCCGAGGGTAGAAAATGAAAGTCATTATCACCGACCCAAATAGGTTGGAGGGTAAGATAAGCTATAGTCAGGATCCCGACTTGAAGACTGAACCCGAGGGAAATTCTATCATAATGCGCCTAAAAACACAGCCCAAACAACGCTGTCAATGGTTGAGACACATCTCCAGGCCGCGCGGCCACAAAACCGCTTCAGTCTATGAGCAGAAAGGGTCATTACCCTCTACCCATGCAGGTGGGAAAAAGCTTGAAGGTCAATTAGAGATCGAGCCATAACGCGACTTGTAGACTAAACCCGAAGGTAATCGAAAATTACAAGCCTAAAGGCTACCCCGAAATTGAATCGGTCCAATAAAAAAATTCCAACAATTAGAAATGCAGAAAGTACAAATTATGGGGCTCTCCCCTTCTTATTATTGCATATCAATAACAAGGTGAAATCTTGGCCTGCGTCGTATGGTAGGATCTATATTTGAACATACACAACAAAGAAGGCAGGGAATGTTCGTTCCCCTTTTATTTGCCTTTTTTGGCACCTGCGGCCTATCGGTCTCCTCCTCATCATCAGATATCAGAAATTTGGTGTCAAACTCCGCTTCCTTGGAATGTCTGATATCCTCCGAGAGCTCAAAACCCCTGGTTCGATTATCTTTGAGGGTCCCTCTATCTACATATCCCCTGCTACTGCCTGCGCAATCAAGGGCCCTCTCCAGCTCGACCGCAACAAAATAGAGTAAGCCATTATCTTTTGCTCCGCCCTGCCAAAAATAATAAAGGTATCAAAGAAACAAAACTCTAAATAATTTCTCATATACATATATCTATCATGCACAAAGTTCACCCTCTCCGTAACCAAATCGAAAATCAAATAGTCAAGTCTACGCCCCGTGCCGAAAGGACTACTACTTGTCGAAGTTCACCTTCTACAGCCTAAGCGAACGACAACCAAGCTCCGCGATTTTCCTCCAGGCTCAAGCCATTTCCTACGGAAAAGGAGCCCCCTGTACCGACCTTATCGGAATACTCCTCAGCGAAGGCCAGGAAATAGTTATCCTTTAGTGGTTGGACCACCTGGTTAAAGGCTGAGGTATCTCGAGATACTTGGAGACTGAGCCAGAGAATAGCTCGCCAGCGAATATGACTAAAGGGACGGCCCAAGCGATGCTACCAACACATCGTCAGTAGTCAAGGCGAATCCCCGGGCTACACACCAGTAAAATCGCTTTGGCCTAGGAACACAAAGGGTCAGCACTCTCCGCCCATGAAGGCAGACAGGAGCCGGAGGACCAATCGATTCTTGAGCCATAATATAACTCGGGGACTAGTTCCAATAGCAATCTACACGATCAAGAGCATCGACAGAGAAAAAGGTACAAAAGGAATGAAACACTTAAATTTCTTCTTGTATTACATCCAAAATTCTCCACCTACAGGCACGCCCCGCGTGTCAAAAACAAGGTTACAAAATGATGGAATCTCTATTTTACGCCAAAGATCTACAGTTCATCAAAATCGCCTTCAACAGCGTCCACAAGGAGTGGTTGAGCATCGCCATCATCCACACTAGCTTGGGCCAACTCCTCTGAAAAATCAAGGCCTCTCGCTCCAGCACCCTCAAATACCTCTCTCCGAGTTCGGCATCGAACATATTCTTCGATCCTCTTCACACGATCAAGGGCTCGCCTCAACTCGGATTGAACGCCAGCAGCTTCCTCTATGCAAATCTCCATCTCACAAATGAGCCCTAGTTCGGCTTAATGCCGCTTCTTCCCAGGCATCGATTCAGACTCAAGTCCCTCAATCATATCCACCTGAACAATGGAATTATCACATGTTAAGTTGAGTTAAACCGCGAACACAATGATCTTTGCCGAAGCACTCAACTCTTCTAGAGCTTGAACCTGCACTAGAGCTCTTAACTTCCCGCAGGCAATTCTGGCTCAAACGGCATCACCCTTAGGAATTTTTACCGGTCAGGCCAGAAGTTATTCGGGGCTCGGGTCCTGAAAGAACCAATCCGGATCTAAGTCCATCACAGGCCTATGAAAAGAAGTTCCAAGTACAAAAAGGAAAGCACGAGATACACCCCTACAGGAAATCTCCTTATCCTTCTAAACAAGTAATAGAAAGATCGGGGGAGCAACGTCATCAGCCAATGCTGGAAGGCGCAGCCTCCAACTTCTCATTGAAGCAGGCACAGGCAACCTCACATTATATTTAAAGACAACTAATCTCAATGGATCGCGCGAATAATCTCCACGTTCGAGACAAGCATTTCGCATTTAAAGCCCTCAGCTCCAAGAAACGGGGCCCCGATGATATCCAAAGCACCAACACCAGACACAAGGCATGCGCCCGGTTTTGCGATTCCCACCCCGGAGGAGTAAACGCCGTAAGCCAACCTTACACTCTCGGAAAGAGTTGCCCACTTCAAAAAATCAACGAGGCTCACTGATTCACCCGAGGATAACCTCCATCCGGGGTATGTTCCCTATGGCCCCTGAATTTAACGTGCAATCTCAAGACAAACCGCCAATGACCTGATAGCTCGAGCTTATCCGGTCAGCCCTCCACCAATTCGAAGTGCGACAAAAGGATAGGGGAAGAACCTTGCCAATCAGCGGGAGACTAGAACAAGCTATCATGGCAGACTACGATGGCCCATAAACAGAGGAAGGCATTCGAAGGACCCCGAAGGGCGTAAGAGAAAACAAATGCCAAGAGATAAAGCCACACCAACCAACACGGGGTTTGGGAAAATGCTTCAATTCGAAGTAAACGTCAGCGCTCGAAAACAAACAAAAACTTTAAAAAAGCATAAGAATATACCAAAGAAAGGCAAGGATAAAAAATAGAAGACGGGAATATATATATATATATATATATATATATATATATATATATATATACAATTGTATCTTACATGATTACAAAAGCATCTTTTATAAAAAAGAAAAAAGAAGAGAAAATATAGGTAGCATACAAGTCCAAGGGGAGTATCCTTCTTATAGTGCCTCCGAAGGCATTCTTCCGATCATACGGACTCATAGACAATGTCTTCCAAATCCGACCCCCATAGCGATCTTATCCCCATCTTCCTATGATGGCATCTTCAAAAGGTATCCGGTAGAAGTACAAAGTGATGAGGAGATGCCAGAAGAAGGCGAGAAGTGGCTGGGTGAAAAATTTGGCTAACAGGGACTCTGCCAGCATTTTTTCCCCAAAGCCACTTCTCGAGATGTTGCCTCGGCCCGGAAGGTAAGGACCGATTTGAGGCCATCATCACACCCCCCAAAATCCAATGGGGATGTAATACGCTAGGTCGATGAAAAAAGTTGAGCAGCGGTGTATAATCTGAGCCCCCTCTTGAGTAGCGGAGGATAATTTGAATCTTTCTTTCGGTCAAAGGACATCGATCTCCTACGTCACCATACCAAGGCAACAACAACAACAACATCACGGTAGGACAAGCCCGTCCCGCCAAAGAAAAATTGACGGCTGGCATATGGCATGTCCGACATAGGATCTTAAGGCCATAGGACTCAAATATTGCAGAGCAACAAAGGCTGAAAAAATGTCAGGGAAAGCAAGAAGGGCATGTATCGAGGGGAGTTTTTGAACGAAGAACTAATCACAAAAAAGTCTTATTTATATATACGGGAGAACAAAGTAACCAACGACGCCATTACCTCCCTCGAAAAGCGTAATGACAGGCGTAATTAATGTATTCATGGAAGCTGAAATGATAGCGACAAAACGGCAGCGTGGAATGTTAACAATGATGCGGCCTCGAAGAGCTAGGAGTCATAATATTTCTAAATAGTCCTAAAGAAACGGGAAGGAAAATGCCTCGACTTCTGTGAAAAAAGGCTGTGCCTTCGGTATAATGTTATGTCAAGAACCCACAAAGAAGAGAGTCAAAAACAATACTTATCACTTCCTTCTAAGAAAGGCGGAGACTATCTGTGTGCGGGGAAATCAGGAGACCAATTTTCCCTCAACATAATGCTTCAAAGAATAAATCTCGAAGGCACGGGATCTCGGTTCAGTAGCTTCCCTCGAGATCTATGATGCCTCACCCAGGTCGGGCTGAAGATATCCCCCGAAAGATGTATATGGGGTCTATAAGACTTGTCCAAATGACTGGATGTCAGTCCTCCTACAACATAAGAGAAGCAGGCTATCACATCTCGTTCTTTTATTGTATTATTTATTCCATATTAAGCTTGGACGCCCTTTTTTCTATTAAAGAAGGGTCACCAACGCCTTGTAGCGCGTCTCTAATTATCTTACAAAGAAAGTAATAATATCCTCTCTCCCTCTTTTACTAAATCTCTCTCTGGTTCTGAGTCATATCTATTAATAGCTATTCTCTTGGTTTGTCAAATAAATATATCCTGAGATCGCCTTAACACTTTATTATTTATTCACTTGTTCTTCAGCATTTAGCTCAAGATTGATAGTATAGAGCATTACGTACCTATATCGTTATCTATTATCCCCTTCCGGACTACCCTCGAGGCCTGGCTTTGAGGTATCTACTGGCTTGTTCTATGCCTGGGAATGTCACTTTACTGTGTCACTTTACTGGTTCGATTATCGCTTTGGCTGACTCGATCTCTACTGTCTTACTTCAGGTTTTAACACCAATCACCCTAACAAACTAGCTTGCGAATAGATCACGTAATTTAGAATCCCATTTATTAATTTAATTGTTGTTCCCATTTTCACGGTAAACAATTTTCATTAAAGTTTTTGTTTGCTTAGCTTTTCTTATCTTCTTCCCGTATTTCTGTAAATTTGGTAGGATTAGGGTAGTTAATTTGTGTTTAACTTTAATTTAGATTGTTAGAACACTGAAACAATACCTAGGGACTCATCTTTAAGTGATAAATTGGATTAAAATTGATAAACACTTAAACCCTATGTTGGTGCTACTTTTTGGCAGTCAGTGCGGACCGCGGTGCCTTAGTGCGGTCTACAATGACATTTTGTGCGGACTGCATTGAAGAATGTATTGAATCTAATCTTTGTGGACCACAACCACACTGCATTTTGTGCGGTCTGAAATGCATGGATAAAGTGAGTGGGTAGTCTGAACCCCACCTCTGTGCGGACCACAATGGATTTTGTGCCATCCGTATTGGCCTTAGTGCGGCCGCACTACATTTTGTGCGGTCCGCACTGTTCAATAATTAAATTGTCTGCAATATAATTCTTTCACTGCAATCTTGAACTTTAGTGTATTTACAGAGACTAACAAAGCCCGACTCAATTTGTTTGTAGACAATGTTAAAATCAAGAGGCCAGGGTGCTAAACAACCATGCAGAGGAGAGTCCTCCAGGGGGAGAGAATGTGGACAGATAAAACTTACCCCCAAAATTTGGGAAGCTATAAAAGCAATAAAGAAGGTGATTCAGGCCACTGATAGAGCTGCTTCCGATTAATCGGGAAGTGAGTATGAGCCTTCCAAGGAGCTGACTGATTCTGATTCTGCTTCAGAGTTTATGGATGATTTCTCGGGAAGATTCAGGCTAACAGATGACCCCACTCATCCAGCACCCCCCACTACTCAGGCTTTAGTGCATGTATCTTCTTGGTTATATAAGGGCTCAACTGAAGGCAGTAAGGATGAGTACTCCACCTCTCCCACAGCTTCATTATCCACAGAGGGTGCAATAGGAGAAGAAGGGGTAGTAGGAGAAGGGGTGAACCTCAGGTGGGAGGTGTTGCTAGAACTAGAAACTTGGAGGTGTGGCAAGATCGATTTGTGAGTGAGAAGGCTTACCATAAGTTTAGAGAATGGTGGCCTGTGAGGAAATTGATACAGGAGAGAAGTTTTGTTGATAGAGACCTTTTGCCTCACAACACCAATGTGAGGAGACAGTTTAGTGAGAGAGTGAGCTGGAGCACTTCTTGAGTGACTGTGTGGATGCAAATGAGTACCTGATCAAGGAATTTTACACCAATGCTGCCCATATAAGAAAGGGCACCAAAGAGACAAGGGTGTGAAATTTGGCAGTGATGTTTGATGGTAAAACAATAAATAACTACTTGGGCTTTGATGAGTAGCATGAGTTGCTATATTTGGAAAATATGGAATTAGTTGATGAGGTTCGTCCTTGGATGGCACCGTATTTGGCAATCCTTGGTACCACCCCCGACTGGTTGAACGCAGGAGCAAAATTTTTGATGAAAAGTTTGAATTTGGAAGCCAAGGGGTGGGAACCTTCATGTGCAATATATTGGACCCCACTACTCGTGACAACTCCCTTCCTCTTCACTTGGCTGTACTGGTAGCATCTATCATGACGGGGTACCCGATTAACGTCGAGAATGTGATGTCTTGGGTGAATACATAGGTTGTAAGTGAGGTGATAGAAACTACCCCTTCCCCAACTTCTTAACCATGTACTTGAGGAACCTCAAAGTTGAAAAATGGCCATTTGATATCAAATTAAAAGCAAAGGCCCCTTTCTCATGGTACAACATGTAGGGTGATGACAACCCAAAAGGCAAGAACTACACGGGAATAGCCACTACTTTAACTGGACAGTCTAAAAAGCCAGTAGTGGTAGTGGCTCCTATTCAGCCTGCTTCCACCTCTGCGGACATGACCCTTGGGCCATCCACTTCAGCAATTCCAGACATACCCTCTACCCCGGCCTACCTAGTTACTACCCATCGTCTGAGCCAGGCCCTTCTTAACATCAACAATTAGATGCAGACAACGTCCTCTAAGCTGTATGTCCTCACTTCTACAGTGGCAACTTAGTCGGAACCTACCCCTCTGCAGGTCCCACACTCTATTGAGGATGCCCTCAAAGAGATCCTGGAAAACCAGAAGAAGATCCTTGATACTCAATGGAATCTTAGGAAGCTGTGGATTCTCATGGGAAATCTCTCAAGGACCTTGCTAAGGAGGCCATGAAGATGAGAAAGACTCGGGCTTCCAAGGAGTCTATGAAGGAGTTACGGATTGAGGTTGATGGGTTAAAGGCTGATCAACTGCCTTTTGATTTGTTGGTACATGAAGTGGTGCTAGCAGCCCATCCCTAGCCAGTGTAGTCAGAGAGGCCTCACAAGAGGCAGAGGGTGATTCCCAGTGCAGACAATGCGATCATTCAGTTGGAGGACCCACCGGAGGCTTCCTCTAGTCAGCAACAGGATGCAACCCAGGAGCCTGTCCAGGTCCAGGCCTAGGTCCCAGCAGCAGAGCAGTAGGTCATAGGGAACCAGTGAGGTTCCCAAGCATATTGAGGGCATAGGGACCACTCAGGATCCCATGCAAACAGGCAGGCCATAGGGAGTTTTTATATCCTTTTCCCTTTATTTTTGGTGCTTATTTTTCTTAGTTGGCATTGAGTACAATGCCGACTTTCATTTGAGGGGGTACGCCTTACATTGCCTTTGCTGGATGATTGTATATATTTGACAAATTTTATGATTTCTTTCTTTTTATCTGTGGAATGTATATATAATTCTAGTACTTCATTACCTTTTGCGTACTTTTCCCTTTGGGTATGTATACAAAAGTCATGTTACATTGTATATATTCATCCCAGTATTGTAAATTCGATTAAATCCCCTCTTTTACATATTCATTTTTCTTTCCGCATTTTTCTTTTCCGTAGCTTCTTATTTATCTTCGTACCTTCTTGTTTTGACCATTTGCAATAAGCCTTTGGTTTTTTTAATGCCACGGTTCTTTCCAAATGTGATGTTTATGTGAACCGGGTGGCTCTTCCCAATGATGGATGGTGTGACAACCTTCTTAAGGGTTTGAGTCCATTTTTCTTGTTTCTTTTAGTAGTTAATGGTTAAGGGTGCCTCCAACAAAGCTTCACTTGGGCCTAGCATATTTTCCTTTGATCTCATGGTCAAAAATAAATTGTTGTGTTTAGGATGGTAAAAGTCGTGACCTTGATACTCTTGTGTTGACCGATAATCATCAAGTGGTTTTTCGGGACCATTGTGTGCTCAAGTCTTATCTAAGGTCGTTGTGGGCCCCCGACTCTGTGTCTTTAGTAATCCCATAGCGTGTGTGGTGAGAAATTACATTGCAAGTCCAAGTCTCGAGCCATTGGTCTAGACGTTGCCATGAATGTTTGTTGAGGCAAAATCCTAAGTGTAATTTGACTTGAGACATGATTATAGGCTCTCCTTGATCCAAATGATAGCTTGATCACTTCCATATCTCACAAATGATAAAATTCCAAGTCAACCCTTTTGAGCCTTAGACCTTTTTCCTTCAAGAACCAAGATACAAGACTTTACCCGTTCTAAAAGATACCCTCTCTTAGCACCCGATATTTTCTTAGCAAATGGAAAAAGTATAAGCTTTGGGGGAGAGATGAGGATGCAAACAAAGTGGTAAAAAGGTACAAAATGAAGAAAATGAAAAAGAAAGAAAAGCAAAAAGACAAAAAGAATACTCAATGTAGAAATGAATAAAAGGGATTTAAGAAAACCAAAGAATGAAAGGTGTAGAAAGATTGAGAAAGGAGAAAATATTTGAAATGTTTAAGAAAGAGTGACAATGTGTCTCTCTAAACCCTCAGAAAGAAGTGAAATGACTCAAAAAAAAAAGAGTCAAGTGAATGTATGCCAAAATGAAACAAAAGAAGTGCTTAAGGGAAGATGGAACCTACTTAGACCAAACATTGCCTACCCGAAACCAAAAGCCTTCACTTTGTCTCCCCAAAAGTCCTATATGATCTCTAGTTGAATGAAACTTACATTAGTAGTGACTCACATAAGGGTCAAGCATATGTTACTTAGGGTGTGTTTGGTATAATGGAAAATATTTTCCATGAAAATGTTTTCTTGAAAAATAAATAGTAATCTTATTTATTTTCCGGTGTTTGGTATGCAAATTAAGGAAAATGACTTCTCAAGAGTATTCATAAATAATTTAGATATAATAAACATGAAACCATAAACTTTCAAACCAACAACCTTACGGACCCACAAATTTTATAAACTTTCGAACCGCTAAACTTTCAAAATTACGGAATTTCAAACCAGTAAACTTTATAATTTCTAAACCCGTAAACTTCCAAACACATAAACCTCCGAACTCATGATTTTGAAACTTGTAAAACTTTTAGCCTTTAA
>MU711779.1:175307-192450 GCA_026770625.1 Nicotiana glauca | reverse complement strand
TTTGAAATTGCAAAAAAAAAAAAATTAAGGTAAAAAAAATTATAATTTTTTTGCGCGGGGGGATGGGGGCTGGAGGGGTAGTAGGGTGGGTGGTAACGGAAAAGTGAAATTTGAAAAGAAATAAAAAAACTTTTTTTAGAGGGGGTAGGTTGGGTTGGTGAGGGTGGGGAAGGTTGAGAAGGAGCTTTAGAAAATGTTTACCCCTCTCTTGATAAGGAAAATATTTTCCTCCAATTGGAGCAAAATGAATTTATAAGGAAAATATTTTCCAAAACATTTAAGCCAACCAAACATTGGAAAATTGAAAAAAAAATTCCGGAAAATATTTTCCTTCATACCCAACAGACCCTTAGAGCCGGACTTGAGACATTTCTTTGAGAGAGATGAGTGAATTTCCATTAACCTAGTTCTTAGTGCCACTACTCTAAAGGTAATGTTTGCTTAAGGAGAGCTGAGGATGTGTGAGTTTGGGTTCCACAATGACCAAAGTAATATAAAGAGTTCTTTGATGTGTTGAGTCAACTCTTGATGCTCTTGTATCGCACTTAATCCATGGTGTTTAAAACAGTAAATGTTGTTAATGATTCATTTGTATTGAGGGCAATTGTTAGTCCCAATTCATGCTAGATGAGGTCACTTTAGGACGGGCTGAATTTTCTTGGATTTTCCCTTAAGGGGTGGGACTTATTTTGTTTGCTTGAGGAAAAGCAAAATCTTAAGTTTGGGGGAGTTGATAACCAGGGAATATGATGCATTTTACACTCTTTCATGCTCAAGTTTAGAGAAAAAATTTGTACGAAATAGTCCCAAAGGCTCACAAGTTGTGCTTGATTGCAGGTTTAATCAACAAGGTGACGAGGTGTCAATTACCAGCTCAAAAAGTGGTGAAACTTACACAAGTACCCAAACAAGGCAAAACTCAGTCAAACAGGGCCAGTGGGGCCGCACACTGAACAAAGGCCGACAAGGCCATACAATTTTTCTTGGATTATTTTCTATATCTTAACTTACCACTCGTATTCGTTCCTTATGTATTAAGTGTTCATTCTAAATTATTTATCAATAACATCTCATGTGGGAACCCTTACTACCTCTCCCCGACGCCATTTTTGCATAATGATCTAGAGTCGTAACATATATGTAGAGTCTTAATAAATGCAATCTCATTCCTTTCACCTATCTACAACATTCTTCCTTTACTATTCCATAGTTATCTAAATAGCATATCTCTGACTTAGTACCGTATCACACCATCTTGCCCGTTTAGGGGAGTACTAACATTTAATGGCATGAAGATTTACCTATAAATGTTTTTCCTTTCATCTTTGGCATGTTTTCACATCTCTACGGACTCTAACTTGAATTGCGGTAAACTTTTTATACCAGGGACAACTGAATTTCTTGCACACGAAGGTGACACCTAGTGTAACTGGAACACTTAGTCAATTAAATTTAACTCTACTCACAGTGCTTGATTTAGGGAAACTTCTTCATGAATAAACTTTAAAGGTTACTCTTCTGTTGTCTATTCTATTATTGCTGGAACACAATCTCTAAAATTCTCACGATGTCGACTATTATCAAATCTTCAGATCCCTTATGCATGTTCAATATATCTTGTTACCCATGGTTATTTCTATTAATCAGGGGGTTTAACGTTTCCTTTCGGTAATAATGTTCGAGTCACCAACTCATTTCTCGAAGTGAAGGTATGACTTTATGGCTTATACTGTTTTATTGTCTCAAGGCATGTCACCTCTTGTCTTTTTCACTTTGCTATAGACTCTGTGGTGGAATATTTTGATTTACCATTATCACCTTTTTATCACATCTTACTCATAATATTTTATTTACTCTCTTCTTATTCTCTAGCTAATATTTCTGTCTATCACTTTATTCTAAAAACTTCAACAAAACATTCTTTCACTTTTCACTCCCCTTACTTCATCTCACTAGCTTTTCCGGACGCTAACATACTCTCTCCTTATTTTTTTTAATAGGGATGGGAATCATACAAAGGTAAATATTGATCTCTTCTAGGATTCCAGAGTCAATGTTCTAAATTTTTCCAGACATTCTAGTATTCAAATCAAAATGTACTATTCTAGATTGCACCATCAGGATGTATCATAAGGAGAAGTATTACCACATTTTCAATATCCTTCAAAAATTTTAGCTAATGATAATAATCCATCAACCATTTTGGGTTACTCTAACCGCAACTGGATCTTGCTATCCCCTTCTTCTCTTAAACTATATCTTTCAACTCCCATAGGGCATAACTGAGATAGGTATGGCCAATTGTACATACTTCTATTAATATTGAAGGTAACTCAAAATGCTTATATTTCTCTACCTGAATTGCAAATATCGATAATCTTCATTAGCTGGGTACCTCATACTCTTTTTCAAGTTGCTGCTTTTACTTATTGAAACTTGTATCCACATCCAGATTCTCTTGTCTCACTTTACCATATGGGAGTATAGATATTCAAGCATTGGTGTTCCTTATGAAGAAGCTCACACATCTTAGTATACGTATGATCTGCTGAAGACCTAACATTTACGCATCATAAGCATGATGTAAAATCGAGTTCCTCTGACCAAATCTTCGACAACCACATTCAAACTCTTACCAGCTGTCTTTGTGGATGTAGGTATCCTTGTATTATCAGCAAAATAGAATTTTGGAGTTTCAATCCTTAAAATTGTGCTCTACCGCATGTTCTAGAGTAAGAAGAAAAAGTGACATACCTAAATGCCTTGTATCCTCTTGCTTATGTGGTTGTTAGCCCAAGTAAAGGTTAGTTTTTAAGACTTACATAGGAACTCATGATGAACCAGGTCCATCCCTCAGGTGCATAAAAACGGGCAGATTTGAGCATGTGGGTTGCACGTGATGGAGATAAGCTTAACTTTGTGTATTTAATATCTCCTGATCGAAAAAGTTGCATAATTGATAAGGAGAAGGACTCATTAATCAAAGAGATCACATTAAAGATAGGGAAGGAGTTATAAGTTTAAATCAACCAGAACTCTTCCACCAAGGAAGAGTTGCATCAGAACTCTAGTTATTTCTTCATCTACTAACTCTATAAATTGCAGGATGTTCTCACATTAAAGTGTTGCACAAAAACGCAGAAGTTAAATGTGAATTTGGAGCAAAATAGAAAGGCTTTTTGCAAGCAATTCTGTGTGATTCAAGTGTTCAAACCTGGAACTATATGAACAAGATTGAAGAACTAGCTCCATAAAGTGTGTTATGTGTCTTTCTTTTATTCTAGTTCAATTATAGTAGGTGTTTTAACATTGTACCTTTCAGCTTTCATAGAAGCAATTGTATTAGGTACTTTCAGAATTTAAGTTAGAGTTAACTTGAAGGTGTCAGAGCAGTTAGAGGCTGGTTGTCACAACGGGATTAGAGTTAATCCTTAGGTTTGCAAAGAGTTTTATAAATGCAGTTTTGGCACAGTGATTTTAGTGGATGTTTGGGAAAATCCTATTGAGTAGTAGGTCATGGTTTTTTCACCTTTTGAGCTAGGTGTTTTCCACATAAAAATATCTGTGTTTTTTATTTTATGTACTTTTAATTCCGCAAATTGCAGTCGTTAGTACACCTAGAAGAACCAGGTCCTTCCAGAAGCAGTTTAAGCAAAAATTGGGTACCACACAAATATGGGCAAATCAAAGAAGCAATTCATATAACCTTTCATACAATTTCCACAACATAGATTAGGACATTTCTGTCACGTGTTCAACACTGTTCTCAATACCACCGCCATCTTAAGCGGAGTCCGGTCACTACCCGACCAGCTAGGTCACCTCATTGGAGGCATTACTCTCAATCAATATTTCATTTCCCTTATCCGGAATTCAATATCAGCACATTACCACCATGTGTGCGACATGACGTTCGATCACGACCCGAACGTCTAGGTCACCTCATTAGAGTCATTACTCCATTCTCATTGGTCAACACTTCAGATCTTTATCCCACACATATCATAACAATTCTTGGGGCACTCATGGCGACCATCAACACATCGTTTCCCTTTTTCAACATTCATTTCACAAGTTGTGATCATAGACACATATATCAAGGATAACTCAAATTGCAATCACAGGTAAGTGAGCACATAGCTAGCACGAATAACTCTTTGTTTCAATGTTTGCTTATAGCCCAAATACTTCAACACATAACTGTACTTTTTATCATTATTTGATTTTCAAGATTGGTACATTATTTACATTAAGGAACATCCTTCACGAATATGTATAGATATATGCAAATCAATTAATGCGTAATGACAATCAATACACTAGCCAATTCAACTCTTACAATACTTTCGCAATGAAAACGGAGCTCAATTTCTAATAAAAAGGGGTTTTAGCCATACATACCTCAATAAAGCTTTCCTTACTCTATTAAAAATTTTCGGAACTCTGAGCACTTCGATCACTTGATATGAAGGTCTAGGGGTCTTCACTTGATTTCCTTCAAGGATTTAGACCTATCTTATGGAGTAATTTGATGTGGAGGCATTCTCTCTCTAAAAACCCTCTCTCTCCCTCCAGAAAAACCTCAGAAGAATGCTTAAAATGAGCTATAACACCGGATATATCGATATGGAGGTCGGGTTAAAAATTAGAAAATTGGAGCCCCGAGTGAAATATGCGGTCGCATTTGCGATCGCAGAGTAAACATACGGTCCGCATAATAGACCACAAAAATTCTCCCCAGAAACTAAACACTCTGACTCAGTCTATGGTAAGAATGCGGTCCGCATTCATATTCTGCGGTCGCAAAGTGCACCGCAGAACTGACCCTCACAAAACTCAAATGAAAATATGTGACGACTATGCGGTTCGCATTCTGATTATGCGACTGCATTTCGACTGCATAACTGACTTCAATTTTAACCAAAGTTCTGCCTCACCTTGCGGCAGATATGCGGTCCGTATTTAGATTATGCGACCGCATTTCTTGCATTTTTTTCGCAAACTTATTCTTGACTTTTTAATGCATTATTCAATCCAAAAAGGTCCGCGCCGTGGCGAGCTTGCGAGCCGCGAAGTATATTTATGAATTGTTAACACATGCTCCTAACTGGGTACTACGGAATCCGGGTTTTCGAGTAGGGATTTCACGGGGCCTTACAGGTTCTCTTTTATATCTCACTACTAGCAGACCTGACATTGTGTGCAGTGTAGGTCTTTGTGCTCAATTTCAGGTTTTCTAGTTGATAGGATGAGCAACACAGGCATGGCACACTTCTCATGTCTTATGTCATAGGCTATCAAAAGGCAAAATTCAAGGGCCTTATCTACTGTTGAAGCGGAATATGTTGCTGCTGCTTCATGTTGTGCTCAATTGCTGTGGATCAAACAACAATTATTGAACTTTGGAATTGATGTGGTTGCATCCCTATTTTTGTGATAACACTAGTGCTATTAGTATGACAAAGAAATCTGTTCATCATAAGAGAACTAAGCACATAGATTTTAGGCACCACTTTTTTGATGGACAACTATGAGAAAGGCTTGGCCACTGTGGAGTTTTATGCTACTAACAAGCAAATTGCTGACATATTCACAAAAGCCTAAAATAAAGATCACTTTTAGAGGAACAAGTTAGAATTAGGGATGATTAAGATCACCTAAAAGGACCAGTTCAAGGTTAAACGAAAAAAAATAATTTTTTTTTTGGTTAGAAAGTCTGTAAATTGTGTATAATTCGATTAAATATTGCTCAGTCTTATACATTCCATAGTATACTCTTGTGCCATGAGTTAAAATGAATCATTAATCTCTAATGATATTTTCTCTATTTTGGCAAATTTAGACTCACACAAGAGAATTATCAGTGAAGAACCTGGTTCATCAAGGTAACACGGTATGTTTTCTACACTTTGCATAATTTGAAATAACGATATTTGGATCATGAGCAGAGAGTCCCACCAAATACTAAACTCCTTTTTGACTTATCTGTTACAAGTGAACCAGTCCTATTCAAAAGAGTCCCAACCGAATGGAAGTATTTAGATTCTAGGGATACACTCCAACGTCTCTTCAAAATTAAATTTCAGTTTAATTAAACTTTGAAGAGTCTGCAAAGCTGTAGCTACCCCATCAATTATTCCTCTGAATATTGATCAGCTTGGTGTATTCCGTACTTCAACTCTCTCAAGCCATCAAAAACACTCATTCTTCTTCCATCCTCCAAACATAATCTAATTCTCTTATTTTCATTCCCTAGCCTAGATATATCAAACAACTCTGAAAATCCTTCATCACCAAGTAAATAAACATGCAATTGAAAGCAGGTAGGGAAGAAGAATCCTAGAAATCTGAAGATTCATTTAAGTCTGCTACTAAGGGGGCAGAAAGTAGGTCTTTCAAAACTAAACAGGTATATTCTGATTCTAATGTTTCTCTTGAGACAATTTCTAGAGTTGCTGCAAATTTGGAGAATAGATTTGTAGGATGTATAGTAGGTATAGAGTCTACATAATCTGGAAAAGTTGGTGGCAAAAAAAAAACGAGAGCAAGGACGCTAGGAGTACTATGAGGGGAAAGGGGACAAGTGTGGCTGATTCTTCACCCACTCTTGTTAGTATAATAAAAGAAACTGGTGTAATGGTTTTTTGGGGAGAGGAATTTACTGAAATAGAAGAGAGTGTGAGCAGAACAAGGGGAAGTGGGTCTGGCGAAGTTGTTGAAAGGTTGGTTCAACTTGGAAAAAATATAGATGAACTTGTTCCATCTGAATAGGAAACCCTCGTGGACATACTGATAGATTTATCAATGGCACCAAAAACTCATGCCATTCCCTATGGTTTCACTCTCACAATTGTGCTTGCACATTTCAAGGTACCTATGAAAAAATGAGGTTAATACTCTACTTGCTTGCGATTATGAAGTCAATGTTATTCTTAATGAACCCGGTTAATCTAAAAAGACACCTATCAATAGCAATGTCAGAGTCTTGGTACAGGAGACTGAGGCAAAGGATATTGAGATAGCAAGGCTGAAGACACGATTGGTTGAGGTAGAATTTGAGAGAGATGTTCTCAGAACTGAACTTGCAAGGGAAAAGGATAAGATTGATGGAATTCTTCAAGATGTGCTGAAACTTGTCCAAGAAAATAACCCAGCCCCTGCCTCTTCCAAGCCTTAAATTCTATCCTGGTGTAGATCAACCAGTGACACAGTTCGAGACGTTTTATTTCTTTTGCTCGTGTGTTCAGTAATTTTATTTCTTCTTATGCTTTGTGGTAGAATCACATCAATCATTAATGAAGTTCACTATTTTTTCTCTAACTATTTGTTTATATTTCTTTGATGGTTGAAATTCTTAGTTTAATCTATGATGATTAATCCATGTTTGTATTTGAAGTAGCCCCAGCGGCCATGAGTAAGCTTTAAAATCTGGTTATCTCACATTTTTTATGCAACTTTTCGATGATGCCAAAAGGGGGAAAAAGGTTGTGCTTTAAACAAGTGATGTTTACACTTTGAAAAGTAATGTTTATAACCTAATGTACCTGGTTCTTGATGATAAGTGATAAAAAGGAAAAATGTTTCTAACATTGTGTTGATGTTGAGTTGAGCTGAAACAGGGCTAAGCTTATGAAAATCAAAGAGTTTGTCATCATCAAAAAGGGGGAATTTGTTGGCCCAAGTAAAGGTTAGTTTTGAAGACTGACAAAGGAACTCATGATGACCTAGGTCCATCCCTCGGGTGCACAAAAACGGGCAGATTTGAGCATGTGGGTTGCACGTGATGGAGATAAGCTTAACTTTATGTATTTAATATCTCCTAATCGAAAGGGTTGCATAATTGATAAGGAGAAGGACTCCTTAATCAAAGAGAACACTATTAAAGATAGGGAAGTAGTTAGAAGTCGAAATCAACAAGAACTCTTCCACCAAGGAACAGTTGCATCAGAACTCTAGTTATTTCTTCATCTACTAACTCTATAAATTGCAGGATATTCTCACATTAAAGTGTTGCACAAAAATGCATAAGTTAAATGTGAATTGGGAGAAAAATTGAAAGGCTTTTTGCAAGCAATTCTGTGTGATTCAAGTGTTCAAACCTGGAACTATATGAACAAGATTGAAGAACTAGCTCCATAAAGTGTGTTATGTGTCTTTCTTTTTTTCTAGTTCTATTGTAGTAGGTATTTTAATATTGTACCATTTAGATTTCATAGAAGCAATTGTAGTAGGTACTTTGAGTATTCAAGTTATAGTTAACTTGAAGTTGTCGCAGCAGTTAGAGGCTGGCTGTCACAATGGGATTAGAGTTAATCCTTAGGTTTACAAAGAGTTTTGTAAATGCAGTTTTGGCTCAGTGATTTTGGTGGAAGTTTGGGAAAATCCTACTGAGTGGTAGGTCGTGGTTTTTCCACCTTTTGATCTAGGTGTTTTCCACGTAAAAATCTCTGTGTTCTTTATTTTATGTACTTTTTATTCCGCAAACAGCAGTCCTTAGTACACCTAGAAGAACCAGGTCCTTCCAAAAGCAGTTTAAGCAAACATTGGGTACCACACAAATCACCCCCCCTCCCCTTGTGTGGAATTGACGTTTAAAACATCAGTGGTGCACAATACACCCATACCTAGGACTCTACTAGACATGGCTTGTAGACTCCCTAGGACATAACGACTATGATACTACTTTTGTCACGACCTAAATCAGAGGGCCGCAATAGGCACACAGTGCCATACCCAACCGAGTACAAATGTAACGTATCATTCTTGTCATACCATCATAGGTAAATGGACTGGAAGGGTCTTCATGATATAAAAAGAATAAAAGATAAAGGAATACTTGACATAGGAGGACCCAACATGTAATACAAATATATACATATGACATACGGTCTTATAAGACCAAAATGAACACTCGTACACTGAAGATAGGCCGACAAGGCCATACAATCTTTCATATACATGGAATATGTCTAGAAGCCTCTAAGACTACATACACATTATAAAGGTCGGGACACGATCCCACCATACCAATAAATATATGTTCAAATCATACTAACCAAATAGGCAACTCCGCAGCAAGTAGAGTGCACCAACACCTTCCGTTGAGCTGATAGCCTACAAGGAGGACTATCAATCTATCATTCGGGACCTGCGGGCATGAAACACAGTGTCCCCAGGCAAAAGGGACGTCGATGTAAGGCAGGAGAGCATAAATAAGA
The DNA here is from genome assembly GCA_026770625.1 of Nicotiana glauca. Taxonomy (NCBI): domain Eukaryota; kingdom Viridiplantae; phylum Streptophyta; class Magnoliopsida; order Solanales; family Solanaceae; genus Nicotiana; species Nicotiana glauca. The sequence goes on along the minus strand of MU711779.1, from coordinate 183,232 downwards.
ACAGTAATGTTAAGTGAGAAAGAGGAGATACAGCCTGTAACATCTGAGCGCCTCTAGTGTCTACAGACAAGAAATGCATGAAACATATATATACATAAACTTTTAAAAACATACGCCTCTGTGAGCATCATCATCATCATTATATCGTACCCAGCCTCGAAGAGGACTCAGTAAAAATGTACCCGACCATCATTAGGCTCAAAAGAATCGTACATGTACCCGTTGATCTCGGTAAACTCAAATGATTAGTGGTTACTAAATTGGTGTCGTACCCGGCTGACTATAGCAGGGGTCAGTAGAGTAAAATAGATACTATATATAACGTACGCTAGATTCATGGAATCATGTTCTAAACCTTTCGGAGTGACTTAAGGTCGTTGCACCTTCGATTAATATTATGGATATCTATAACCTTAATATAAACCTCAGTAGGATTCAAGGATCATATACACTTGCTTATAGTAGCTTTATAAGGAATGAACATGGACAACATTAGTTGCTAGTAGTAGATCCGTTTTGAAATAGAGTGTTCATTTCACTATATATCATGCTAAAAGAAATAAGGAAGTGTCTTAACATACCTTTGAAATCTTCTATTCAATCGTCAAGAAAGATCAATATGATATTCTTAAGTCTAAAATGCATAAACCAATTTCATCGTCATCATATAAGTGCTGTAAATCTCATATTATGAAACCAATATTCTACAAAAAAAATGGACAACACCTCCCCTATTTTTGATACATCTCATATGTTACCAAAAGTTACCAAACAGCCCAAACAACAAAAATATAATTCAAAATAAGCTCTCCGATTAGTTCAATAAAATGATTTTCATACCTTAGGCAGTAGATACAAATTGAAATCTACGGCTGGTGTATCTCACAACAACCATTAATCACACCACAACACTATAAGAGTTGTATTCTCTTCTTGAATAAACTTTTATTTTCAAGTTGGTATGTAAGCACTTGTATTTTATCGTGAAAATGTAATATATATGAAGGAGGGACTGATTCTTAGCTTAGGCATAAAGAACCACACAAAATCTGAGGTTACTTACCTTTGAAGAATCCTCCAAAATAGCCACAAGATGAAGAACTACGATCTAGCAAGAACCACGGGATTTGTAGTGTTAGATTCATGTTTTTATCTTAGGTTTTCACCCTAGACTTATGGAGGAATGCTAGGAGAGTATTTAAGAGGGCTTAGGAACTGTTGTGGATGAGAAAATGAGTTAAAACGATATATAATTGACTTAAATACAAGCTGAAGTTTTACACCGACTTCGTGGGTCCCAATGGAGCTGCTTGTGTGGTCTCACAAAAATACGATTATATCTCTAATACAATGTCGTATAGACGAACGGCTAAATAAGTTAGAAACTAGACTTGTAGATATTCAATTAGTAGGTAGATCATCCCATAATATGTAGTGTATTTGGAGAAAAGCTCATCTACATTTGACCTAGTTTTCAACAAATTTACGAATGTAGCTTATGATGACATTTGCCAACTCTTGTTCCACAACTTGCTTGCCTTAAAAACGTAGCAAATTACTATTATACGAATACAATAACTCATATAATAACCTCCTTATCCCCTTAAGAACCTTAGTCTCACCCCAAAGTACGTGTTATAACATTCCAAACTTGTCGACTTTCGACGAAAGTTATTTTCATCAATTGATTTAGGTTCTAAGCTTCTCAACCCTCTTGGTACTCATTATTCATGATCTTAAATACTTGTAACCTCCAAGGTAACATGATTAACTTACTTTATTTTCTTTAAAATATAATCTTTTCTCTGAGCTTACATCAATTTACTTACGACGTACTCTCACGTATGAAAAAATGGGGTATAACGGGTTGGATTAGTAATTATGTTCTCAATGGGATGAGAACTTTGGTACTTATAAGGTTTTACAACCAACTATTTTCCTCTTGATGTTTATCCAATGTCTTGTTACTGAGGAACATGTTCATAGACAGTTCCATAAAAGAATGAGATTCAGTTCGTCTTTGAGTAATGCTTCAAGGTAAAATAAATATGATTATCTCAACATTTTAAGATTTAAATTTTGATATTCGAAAACTATGAGTCCATTTCTCATAAGGTCACTGAACTAATGGAAATTGTTTATGAAAGTTAATTTACTTTTTTTTGCGACCGGAAAATCATCATACTTTGCACATTGTAACTCAAAAGTCACTCAACACATTTATGGCATATAAAATATTATCTTTCAAATTTTTTTATCTCAATCATTTAAACAATAAAAAAATCCATCTAAATCGTGACTCAACCCGCTCTTTGACCGGACCCACTTTCTCTTTTTTTTTTACAAAAAATATAAATATTACTTTGTTGTTAATTATCTTGACTTTTAAAATACTGGTTTTAGCAAAGTATTAAATCAGTTAGACTAGAAATTATCTTTTAGTAACATTATCTTTTAGTAACATTATCTTCTTTTTTTTTTGATAATATGGATACTTATGTTATATAAAAACTAGGAATAGTTCTTAGTACAAGTACTGCAAAAGTAAAGAGTGTTACACATTGATTTTCCAATGTTAGTAATATTTTGATTCCCTAGTAAATTCAGTCTATTGCAAGCCGAAATGTCTAGTGACTTCTTGTGGTAGTGGACATTCTCCAGGTCCTTTGCTGGTTGTAAGCTCAAAAAATGTGGTGGAGTTGGATGTAGTTTTGCCGTGTCCTTGCTTGGTTGCCATAAAACATCTTTGCATGCATACTTTGCCATTAGGTGTTATACTTAGTTTCCTTCACGGAAGTTATGTCGTATGAATAGGTCCTTCTGCTAGAGCATCAATAACCTGCATGAGTGAACAATGTTAGTTACGACAAAGTGAACATTGTTTATTGCATTGATTGCTTCGATGAACTCTATTTATATTTTTTTTTTGTCGGAACAGGTAGTAAGTTGTTTCTATTCTTAATCCTTCTTTGATTGCTTGTAGTTCTGAGAGTAGTGGAGATAGTGCTTTGTCTATCTTTTGAAACTCTAATATCCATTTCCCATGATGGTTTCTTAAGACTCCAACCATGCCTGATTTGTTCCCTTCATTTTTGAAATCCCCGTCAGTGTTCAATTTATACAAGTCACGTTGTGGGGGTGTCATTTTATGGTTAAAATTGATTTATCCGTGTGGTTGGCAGCAGTGGGGTTCAAAAAGAGGAATTCAAAAGCCAATTTGCAGATGTCGTTCAAGCGTGGGGTGTAGTGAGTGTTATTGATATTGTTGTCATTTCTATTAATTATAATTCCCCTTAAAAGGAAAGGAAGAAGGTTATTCCAAGGAAGTTTTAGTGGTAGGGTGTTGATACTCACATCCTTTAATTTGATGATCCGATTAGTGTCATCATTGGAGATCGGATTTGCAATTTTTACCCACTTCCATATGCCTGAGACAATGTGTCAGTTGAGAAAGATGTGAGTGATTGTCTCCTTTTGATCTTGGCAACTTGGGCAGTTTTTGTTTATGTTGATCCCAATATGGTGTAGATGTGAATGACATGAAATTTTATTATGAAAAGTTTGCCAAATGAAATATCTTATTTTATTAGGACAAGGCCATTTCCATATCCACTTGAATTCGTGATTAGTATCTATGTCCCAATGGTTCAATAATCGATAGCAAGATTTTGTATTGAATATTCCATTTGGGCTGAGTCTCCATAGAGGCTTATCAAAGTTTTGAATGGTAGAGGAATTGAATTAACCTTATCCAAGATTGTGAGGGGAAAGATGAAGGATATTTTGTTGAAGTTCCATTCCCCTTTGTGGAGTAATTTCTTAGTGGGGAGGTTGTTCTCATTTAGCTGAAGAGGGCCTTCAATGCATGCTTTAAATAGAGGTAATTGGGGGATGTATTGGGTCTCCCAACTATTTAGGTTTGAATTTTTGCCAGGGAGCCATTGTATACCTTGTCTACAGGTTTTCTAACCATTACAAATAATTTTTCAAATAAAGGAGGAGTTGCTCTAACTCTTATTGCTATACTTACGGACTAGGAGGTTAGCCCATGGGGAGGAGGTATTATTAAGAAGTCTCCATGCTAAGCTACTTACTAAAACTTAATTTTTTTAATGGGCATCTTTAATTCCAAGACCCCTAAAACTTTGGGCTCGGTTATGATGTTCCAATTAACAAGATGAAGCATTTTACGACTAGTCATGGTACCCCAAATAAAATTCCTTTGAATTTGATCAATTTGTTTAAGCATTATTTTCGGGAGCATGGTATATTGCATAGCATGGTTTGGGATTGAATTGAGGGTTGTTAGTGCTAAGGTAGTCCTTTCCGCTATATTGAGTAGGTTTGTTTTCTAGTTGAAAAGCTTAGCCCGCATTTTGTCGACAATGTATTGATAGTTAGATGTCCTAGAAGCATTGTTGAGGATTGGAGAGCCCAGATAGGTTCCAAAATTATTGGTGATCTTAATGTTGAATCCTAAGGCAATTTTTTTGGCCAACTGTGTAGTGCAATTTTGTTAGAAGATGATTTTAGATATTTCATGATTGATTTTTTGTCCTGACATATTGAAAATGGTATTCAGGTTGTTCTTGATGATATGGAGGTTTTTTTATCAGCCTTTGCCATTAGGGTTATCTGCGAAGAACAAATGGGATCTACAAGTGCGTTGGTTATTTAGGCTAATAGTATCCCATAGGTTGGTATCTACTTGATGGCAGACCAGACGTGATAGCATTTCCATGCACATGATAAAACTAAAGGGTGATAGGGGCAACCTTGTCTGATTCCCCTACTTGTGGCAAAGAAAGAAGTTGTGACACTATTTACCAAAATAGCAATATTACTGGTACTAAAACAATTCATAATGAGGGTCTTAATTTTGGGTAGAAATTGGAAGTAAGAAAGTGTTAAGTAGATGAAGGACCATTCCAATCTATCGAATGCCTTTTCTAGGTCCAATTTAAGGATCATGTGACCCCTTTTCCCTTTCATTTTTTTGAACTGGATATCAATTCTTGAATTATGATAGCATTGTCTTACGACCATTTACCCTTTAAAAAACTAACTTGGAAGGGCTAATGATTGATTAAGGAAGGTTTGAATTCTATTAGTAATGATTTTTGTTATGATCTTATAAATGGTATTACAAAGTCCTATAGTTCTAAAGTTCTTTAAGTTGTTGGCATTGGGTACTTTGGGGATTACACAAATGAAAGTGTAGTTAATATCAGGGGGAAGAGACAGAATATTGAATACTTGAGTGAATAGGTCTATAACTTATTGACCTACGATATTCCAGTATTTTTGGTAAAGAAAAGGTGAATGCCATTTGGTACGGGTGATTTAAAAGGTTTGAAGGAAAAGATTGCTTTCTGAATTTCACCCTTAGATAATTGATCATCAAGGATAGATAGATCAATATTAGTGAAATTTTTGGGGTTGTTTTTTTTATAGAAGACCAATTTGTGGTACAATGATTAGTTTTGAATGCATTTTCAAAATAATTAACAGTATGGTCTAGGATTTGATTAGGATCATTGATCCAATTACCAAGATTGTCTTTGAAATAAACGATTTTGTTTGTCCTAACTCTATTGGTGGCACTAAGATGGAAAAATTTTATGTTTGCATCACCTTCTTGTATCCAGGACATCCTGGCTCTAATTTTCCAGTACTCGTCTTCTAGTTTACGGATCTCTCCGTAGTCTAATTGAAGCTTTAACTCTAAGTTCTAGAGAAAGGAACTTTGGTTGTAATTACTGGAGTGTTGTATACCATTAAGTCTAGCAATTATCCTTAACTTCTTAAAGTGAGTAACACCAAAATGTTTTTTGCTCTAATAATAAATGTTATTCAGAAATTTTTGGGCACTATGGACGTAGCTGGGATTATTCCAACTGTCTCTAACTAGGTTTATAAAATTTGTGTGGCGACACCAAAAGTTTCTAGCCGGAACGATTTTTTAAAGGAGGAGCATTTTTTAGGATTACAAATTATTAAAAGGGGGTTATGATCCGAGTGAGTCTTATGTAGGTGGGTAATGGATTCCTTAGGAAATAAATCAATCCATTCCCTATTAACAAAGACTCTGTCGAGTCTCTCTAAAATCATTCCTTTTTTTCCTTTTATTAGACCACATAAATTTACGGCCTTTGTATCCTCAGTCAATTAGGTTGCAAGTGTTGATGAAGTTGCAAAGGACCTTGGTTCTGTTGTTACTAATTTTCCAGCCTCCTAATTTTTCATCCATAATAAGAACATCATTAAAAATGCCTCCTACCACCTAAGGACCTCTAATAACATTATGCATATCTAACAAATTATTCTACATAATATTCCTAAGCTTACTGTCAATACTAGCGTAAATTGAACTAAAATGCCAAGTTTTGTTTAGGGAAAATACCTCAATAATAGCACTAATCTCCTGACCTCTACAAACAAAGCTATATACCGTAACCTTGGTGCGATCACACAAGATGACCATACCTCCCGACTGCCCATATATAGGTATTTCTATCATGTCTGTGAACCCGAACGAATTAAGGAGAGGAAGATGACTGTCCATCTTAGTCTCTGTGAGTGTTACCATGCTAGGGTGATGCGTTTCAATCAAATCTCTGAAGCTAATCCTAAAATTATCATTATTACCCCCCTCTGATATTCCATATAATAAAAGTAGTTGCTCTATTCATGTTTAATTATGGGTTGTTTAGGTCTCCGTTCTCCCTCATCCTTCTTGCAAAGATGGGATTCCTTCTCTGAAAAGGAACCAGGATCATTGCATGTTTTCCCACGGTTGGATCCGCTGGAGGTCTTATGTCCATTATACACTAGTATAGTGCCATGGATAGTATAGAATCTGCTTCTGTTCTTGCCTCCCCATAAGTAGAAATATTTTTAGCTCGTCTAGGTTTGAATCCTCGGCCACATTTTGAGTGATCAACTTTACAGGATCTAGTTATTTTTCCATTGCTAGCTCTAATTGGTTCTGATTGTTTTGAGTTTGAGGAGTTTGCATGGCTTGTGCAGTGTATGCATCTGGCGGTTGAACCTGGTTTGCACGAGCACTCCTAGGAGCAAACACTATGTTGATATTGGTTAGAAATTCCACAGTGAAGGTTGTGATATCCACTGCCGGTGCTAGGTTCTGGATAGAGAAGTAGTTTAGTGGCATGTTCCAATCTCCTCTCATGGATTGGATCTGGTTGGAGGTGATATTTAGGGCTATAGGGTTCAGGATGTTGGTCAACCAAACATGGTAGGTGTAGTTGTTCATCACCAAGCGAACCCCTTTTGAGATTAGTTGAGCAATGTATTGGTAGTTTTGGAGCACTATCACAGTTTCCCTCCTCTCTTATGTGATGTTGAAGGAGATTACATGCCCTTACAGTCCCATCTCCACCCACGACAATGGTTGGTAGTTCTGTAGGAGGGGAGGTTGAATTATGATTCTCCTTGGCTGAGTGTTTGGGTTCTAAGGGTTTAGAGGAGGGTTGTTTGCCATATTTATGTTTAGTGGTACTCGTTGTAGTTGAATGAGATGGTGGCGTCTTCTTACTGAAATTGGTATTCTTGGAATCTTCTTTAATATTTGGAGAATTTGAGGGGGGAAGAAGGATCAATTGTGCAGGTGGAGTTAAGATTTCCTAGGATTTCAATGATTAAGTTTTGTTTTTGCATGCAATCCCACTGGTTTTGCGTGTATTTAATGGATATTTTGTGGTTCAGGGATGAATTTGGATGGGGTGTGTCATTGTGGGGAATATCACTAGACATTTGCTCATTGGCTTGGGTTCTGCATGACAGGTGTATATTGTTAGAAGTTGCATGCAAAGGTAGTACATTGGCCAAGTTAGAGTTAGCCGTGTCTGGGGAAGAGGTGTGGGGATTAGTAGGGTCTTGTATTACGGGGGGGGGGGGGTATT